>VZRX01018688.1:54369-85733 GCA_013398075.1 Notiomystis cincta | reverse complement strand
GGGAAGGCGAGGTAGAGGTCCTCCGCCTGCGGGAAGGCGGCTTCCTCCGTGCTCTGCAGGTCCGCCCAGGTGACGTTGTGCGGCAGCCAGAACCGCTCGTTCCAGAACCAGGCGAGGATCCCTGCCATCTTTGCTTTGTCTGCCGCGNCGCCCTTTCGCCGTCCAGCCGGGGTCCCGGCGAGCCTGGAAAGGCTCTCGCCCGATCGGAATAGGCAGGTGGCAGCAATGAAAAACCCTCTATGAACTCTGCACAGCCATGCGGATCGGGGTCGGCTGCTGCAGTCCGGTCCCCGCCAGTGACCCCTGCCCGGAGCGCTGCTCCGGGCGCTGCTCCCGGCCCTGTCGGCTGAGGGCTTTAACCGGGAGCGGGACTGGCCCGGGTGGAAGGACTCTCAAACATTCAGTGACTTTACTCTGAACGCGAGTGCAGCAAACAGGCGTAAAAGTGACATGGAAAAGCGTCAGAAAGCACACAACTCACCAGCAACAAGATTGAGGTTAGGACTGTGGCTTTGCATTCCTGGCTAAAGAAAACCTTTTTAGTTTTACGTAGGTTTTTACTTCTGATTCCTTATCTCATTGCCATGTCTTGCTAGAAATACACTGCAAGAGGAAAACTACAATTGATTGCAGTAAACTTTACAGCAGGCTTTAGTATAGCTATTGCTATATGACTGTATGCGTGGTGGTCCCAGCACACACAAAATTCCTTCAAATAGTAGCTCCTGTAACATCACTGTTTTTCTGCCTTGCCTCAGTTTATTTTCGATGGCTTCTGTTTTCTTTACTGTATCATTATAATTTCCATAGGCTATTTGAATTCTGAGACACAGACCTCTGCACATGCCATACTTCAGAGTTTATCATCCTGCTTTGATATTTTATGCAACTTGCTCTTTTCACCCCACTGGCTCTATTTGCCCTTCCTGAAAAATTAATTGCACAGCTCCTCGTGTCTGCACTGACATTTCTGTGTTGAACAAAATCATAAGTCAAACATAATGCTGTGGAAAACGCCACATCAATTTAAAAGAAGCAAACAACTTCTGTATATGGAGATCATTTCCATCTAAGATATTTCAGGGAAGTTTCAGGAAATGCTTTGGCAGGATGGCTGACAAGCCATGCAAGTAAACCTGCCAGTGAATGTTTCTGTTTTATTGATGAGACAATTTCCTAAGTGTCTGTATTATTATTCCAATTCAGTTCTTGTGGTTGCTTCTTGGGGGGAGAGTACAGACACTTAGTCCTTCAAATCGTCTGGAAAAAAGTGTGAGTTCTAGCACCACTGCCAGATCTGCTTGCCCTCATCTCTTCCTTCACTTTGTCTCAGGATTCTTCTCTGACATGAGCTGTCAAAATCCAGGGCTTTGCTGTAATTTCAGTTCAGAGGGAAAGCAGACCATGAGTTCCACACCCCTAATAAAGCTTTCCTCATGTAAAAGTGAGATTTTCTGAGCATAAGAAAACATTTCTTCACTCAAATCAGCAAAACTCGTTTTATCCACTACCAAAAAATTGCCTATCCTTCTTCCTTCCAACTTCTCTGCCTTGTTCTCACAGTCAGATTTCACTCCTCTTCCAGCTGACCTAGAACTTCCCTAGTATTTCCCCTGAGAGCTTGTCTTTCAGCACATTCTCACAAACACCTGAGCTGGCTCCTGAACATACACGTGTGCCTCTCAAATCATCTGAATGGACGTGCATAAGTGAGTTTTAAATGGAGATATGAGGGCATGTCCTCAGAATGACCTCAGAAGCATCAACTTTGAAATCTGATTAAAAGCTCTTTAGATATCATTGTAATCTCTGTCAATACACAGATAACCATTTACTTCATTAATAATCGTGTTTAAGGGAAAGATATTTTTAATCAGAAAATTGGTTTCATTGTCCCACAACTGAAGGTGACCTGTCTTTTTGCAGCCTATTTCAATATTCCAATCAGTTTAGAAGTACATTCAATATTTATGTCTGTTCTCATTCCAATAAAGTAGTTATTTCCCAGTCAGTACGGAGACTCACAAGTACTGGTGCTTTAGCTTTGCTTATGTACAGATAAAGGAAAGATCTTTGCAAAATGAACCTAGCAACAGTAATAATCTGATGATGCATGAGAGGTTAATTCCTGCTGAACAATTAGTGTAATTGACTTTTGTGTCAGACTAAAATTATGTTAGGACACTAGATCTCTAGGCGTATCTGCAAATGAATGACAGTTCTGAAATGTTTGGAAGGATGACCAATTAAAAGCTTTTAATTGAATTCAAACAGTAGATGTAGCCAAGATATGACTATGGAATGAGGATGCCTGAATACTGTGCTTTAGAGGGAGATATTACCATGGTGTTTTTCTTTCCTGCCCCCTAAAGTTGTAATATCACAAAATGGAGCCCAGTAGAAGTTCAAAAACTGTGGTTTCATGTGTGGTCTCATGTCTTGAAGGAACTTACTCCAAGATAGTGATAAAAGTTGGCTGTCCTAAAAGAAGGAAAAGGGCTGAAACTAAGACTGGTTCCTCAAAACCCCAGCCTGGGCACTTTGTAATTACTAACAAGAGTTAGTAATAACTAAACAAAGCCACATACACAGATTTCCCAAGAGTTACTGAACATATGTTATTATTCCAAAAAGGAAAAGAAAACTGACAGCCTACATATTGCTAGTTCAAGACCTTGAGCCATATTGTTGGCCACCTGGAGGAGTTTGTCCACCAAAATAGGAAAAGCTGCAGAAAAACCTCTTGTTTTTAAAGGATTGCTGAATATTTGGAAGCAATCAGCCAATGTTTTTTTAAAATCTCATTCAGTCTACTGTATTTCTTGAGTAGCATCAGGCTTGCATATAGGCAACTGTGATAAGACTCTGGACCAGTCCCTTTAATGAACTGGGTAGTACAGGTGCCAGTAACACAATCCCCTGAGACTTCTTGTTATCCAAATCTGAACCGGATTGTTCCTAAGCAGAAGAGATGGCTATGGTTGATATTTATAAAAGCATTGGTGCCAGTCCCATTTCCATAGGTCAGTATCACTAGACTGCTAATGATGTACGGAGCAGAAGGGCCAAGAACTGCCTGGGTGTTGTGTGACTGCTCTGTGCCCTCCTGGGGAAGATGAAGGACCATGGGCACAGGGGAAGTGGCAGTACAAGTCATGGCAATGAGCTGTCGTTCTTCTAACGAGTCTGACTGGTCCCGGCAGTTTTGTGCTCCCTTCCAGCTTCTTGTGCTACTAGTTTTGTCAGCTTTTCTAATAATTTCACCTAAGAATCACACTAACAGAAGCAGCAGTCTTCATTGCAAAAGCTATGCTGGGCCAGTCACATCAGTCCTGACTCCTGTGTGGGGTTGTATTAGTCTGAAGAGACCAGTCTGGCTTCACTCAATTACCAAACAACGTGCCCTGAATTCAAATCACTAGCAGAGCTCTGTGTAATAGCACTTAAAATACAGCAATACAAGGTGTCCCCAGGTTACATCACTTTGCAGCCTTCCAAATATTTTATCTTGGCAGACAAGCAAGTTTTGTCACTTGGAAAGACATGCCATGGTAATTGATTTGGCTGCCATGGAAGGATATTAGCTGAAAGAAAGGTTTACAAGCCTTGGGATGGTTTCTGCTTTGTGCTGGGCTCCAATTAAAGTCAAGAGCTGAAGCAGAACTGCCCTATGAGGACTGTTCAGAAGGAGAGAAGGAAGTAGGGATTGCCTGAGTCACTGTATGTCTCCATGCTTCATTTGTCTTCATTGTTCACTTTGATTTGGCTTCCTGCTCTAGATTTCCAAAGAAAGTGTGCCAAAATGTATGGCCTAATTATGATACCATCATAATTCACTTAATTGCAATGTTGCTTAACTACCCGAATACATTCTAAACTGAACTAGGCCCACTCAAACTACAGGAAGAGTAGTCTCAGTCTTCCATACCAATTTTAAATAAATTATCCTGAAAATAACCCTTGTAATGAGGTTTCCACAACTCTGAGCAAAGAGAGGCAGCTGGGAAAAAGTGCCTGTTTTATCTTAAACTAGATACACTGTGTCACACTTCAACTGGCTCTTCAGAAACATCTACTTCATGCCTATTCATGTGACCAGGTTTGAGCAGCTGAGTCACATTAGAATTTACTTAGTAAAGGGACTTTTCAAACCTGCATGATGTCAAAATTTACTGTATACTGTATGCATCTTGTCTCCCTGGCATCCAGACATGCTCTGTGGGACTGCAGACTTTCAGTGGCCAGGCCTTGTCTCCAATGCTCAGTGAAATCTGGGCTCTGACCAAACACATCGGTGTGCCTGACTTGCCAGTGAACATGCAATCTGGAGTCTCTGCCAGCTCTGTGTCAGCTGTGAGGGGACAGACAATACCTGACTCTCCATGCAATGAGAGCACTAATCTAGCATAAAAAGGCAGCTACTACAGTGCTGACTTGTCGTATCATTTACAGGGAATTCGCATTGTCAGTGTGAGCTGCTGCGAGAGCAGTACCTCCCACCTCGTGGCTGCAAGCTGTGTTCCAAGCCTGGAAGCCTGGGAGTCATTTCTGTCTTATTAAACCACAGTCCCAAAAACTCCAGAAATTACTGACAGAACTAAAGTTTCTTATTTACTAGTCATTTTCAGACAGCTTCATTACTTCAGACAGAAGTAATTCCATTCTGCCCAGAACATTCACCTGGTCATCTCAGTTTTTCTTCAAAGCTCATTTAACATCACTGTCACAATGTCATCTCATAGTTACTTGGTAATACATTTTTTTCCTATCTGAATGAAGCATATGCTATTTAGTATTTGGTTTTAAGACCCCATCTAGATGTAAATTACTATTTGCCTACGAGCTAGAGGACAGTTAACTGGCTGGCAATAAATTTGTATATTCTTATCACAGATTTAAATATCTTCCTTATGAATTTCACTATACTTATGTCACAGTTGCACAGAACTTTATTTTCACCCGAAGTATACACGTGGGTTGACTGAATTACTGCTAAATTAATGCTGAATTTATTAAACTAGCGTTTTCATTTCCTTAGATTATCACATATATATTCTGACATTTTTAAACCAAAGCATCCATTTTTTATTTCATAATGACATTGCAAGGATAAGGTTATTTCATTTTTTATGTCAATTGGAAGTAAAATATAAATCAAAGGACTCAGTAAAATCAAACACAATAATTGTATGATACAAGTTCATCTTTAAAGCTGTAGATAGTAATTAAAGATTCCCTTAGCTATACTAACTGTGTCAAAATTTTCAAGATTATAGGTCACACATTATTGCACTTAAATCAGTTAAGTGGAAAAGATACCAGAAAGCTGAAGTGATAGCTCAGGGGGCCACACTCCCTGCTGAGTTAACTACCACTGTTTATGCTCCGTAGTGAACGTGACAACTTACTGTGTCCTGGAAATACAGTCCTAATTCCACAAATGGAAGCTGACCATCTGAACTCCTCCCTCTGATACAGACCACAGCTATTATGGGCACTGACACAATAGGTTAGTTAGGCATGGCTTTAAGCATTTTCTGAGCTGGAAATATAATACTCTTTGTATTTTCTCTGGACTTCTGGAGAGGCAAAACCAGGGAACAGCACTTCAAGTTTTCCCAGCTTTGTTTCAACCCCAGCATGTGTTTTCTCTTGTACAAGTTCATGGGGGATAACTAATCAACAGAAAAATGAGAGTACCTTCATCCCAGCTATGAAAAAGGGGTTGATTTTATTCCTCCCATGAAAACAAAAAGCACCAACACACTTCGTCTGCCGAATCATGTGTATAGGTACTATATTATTACACAAAACAGTATGTAAACACCTTGATTTAAATGTTGTATTTAGTCTTTGACCAGTGCCAATCTCTAATGTCTTTGTCTCTTTTGACCTAGAAGCCAGAGCTCTTAAAAGCATGTAGCGTTAAGAAAAAAGACCCAGTAGGTATTAGTGGTTTTGTGGTTTTATATCATTTGTGTACAATCACAGAATGGGTCAAGCTGGAAGGCACCACAGTGGGTCATGTGGTCCAACCTCCCTGCTCAAGTGGGTTCATCCCAGACCACATGATTGCATCCAGAGGGTTCTTGAATATCCCCAGTGAAGGAGACTCCACAACCTTTCTTGGCAATCTATTCCTGTGTGTGGTCACCCACACAGTTAAAAAAGTTCTTCCTCATATTCAGGTGGAACTTCCTGTGCATCAGTTTCTGTGCATTTCCCAGTGTGGAGCAGGATACCATTTTCCTTCTTGGCCACAAGAACAAACTGCTGGCTTATGGACATCATGTTGTCCACCAGCACCCCCAGGTCCCCAGTCTGTGCTGGTGTCTGGGGTTACTTTCTCTCAGATGCAGGATTAAGAGATCCTGCATTTGCCTTTTTTGCATTTCAGTTCTGATCTGTCCATCTCTCCAACCAGTCAAGGTACTGAAGGGCTACACAGCCCTCTGGGGTATCAGCTGCTTCTCCCAGTTTTGTGTCATCAGTGAACTTGCTGAGGAGGCATCTGCCTCTTCACCCAAATCACTGACAAGTTAAACAATACTCTGGTATTGAGCCTTTGGGGACACCACTAGTGACAAGCCTCCAACTACACCCCGTGCCACTGATTATGACCCTTTGGGAGGTGCCATTCAGTCAGTTTTCAATCCACCTCACTGTCTGCTCATCCAGTCCATACCACCAGGCTATTGAGGATATTGTGAGAGACACTGTTGAAAGCCTTGCTGAAGGCTTTCAACACTGTTGCCAAAGGCCTTGCAATCCGTTTCTGAAGTCAGTGGCAGTTTTGTCTCTGACTTCTAAGGAATACTACCAGACTCATAGAAAAGGCAGGGGCTGAGCTTATTATTTTCTCTCTCTCATCAGGCTGTTGTTATTTTGCTGCAACTAGTGTATATTTAAACTTCATAGAAACTGGAAACAAAAAAATAAGAGAAGGCTATTTTATCTGATTAGATGTACCATCTAATGAATTTCTGTAAAACTGACCTGAACAAATCAGGTACCCTAATGAATAACTTTCTGGAAATACAATTTTGGTGGAGGGCACCCTTTTGCCACATGCAGCCCAGTTGTACTATTTCATTCATTTCCCAGTTAATGGTAGACGTTGTTGAGGCTGGTAGTCTTCATTCCAGACTAATCAGGTATCTCACTACGTGCTGATCAACACTGTTGCAAAACACTGCTGGTGCTAATGCTGCCTCCTTAGACTCTGGCTTTTGTTGCAGTGCTGAGGAGGCCTTTCCTCTGCACAATGAAGGGGAGCAGGCTGGAATTTGGGAACTTTGCAAACATATACTGTACACTGGAAACTACTTTTTGTTAGCTAACCCACTCCATAGAAGACCAGAATAAATACAGCTGCAAAAGCTCAGGAGTTTCCCTGGTGGATGAGGTCCATACCAAGACAGCTAAATTAAATAGGAGTACTCTGAACCAAGCAAATGAAGGTAGCTGAATAATATCGATTAACATTGGCAGACTTTCCTTAAAAAAAATTTCCCCAAAGTTTCAGTCAATACAAAGACTTTTTCTTGGAAAGGACACTCCATAGGGAAAAAATGGTATAACTTAATTTTAATCATAATCTTTTAACTAGCATTCTCATCACTGTCATTATTTGCTATTGTTTATCAATAAAAGAGGCTTTCATTTACTAAAACCCTAAGTAATTAAACCTCAGGAGGAAAATGCTGCTTCTAGAAATAAGAACTCGTAACAGAAACAAATGAAATAATGCAAACCACAATGCACTCATTTCTAACTGTGCACTTAGGATATCAGCAGAGGATGAAGATGCAGCTGACCTGGCCCCGGAGTGTTGGCGGAGGGAGTAGGAAAGGGAGTTAAAGGGACATAGTTTAAGTAAGGTAAATACTATCTTTCTTTATCCTGTTGCACCTTCCACTGGATTTAATCACCAAGTACATCTTACTTTTGTTCTGCCCTCGGGAAGAGAAACACTCTGACATTATTACAGCTGAACTCTCATCTCTTCAATGAGGTCAGTGCTCTCCAGTCTCACCACAACCAGTTCAGCTCTTCGGTCTTCTTTTTCAGAGCTTACTTTAGGCTGCTCATGGTATGCTGTGGCCCTTACAAATGGGGAACAGAGCTGCTGCCTCACTTTTGGAACAAGATGTGCCTCCACCATAGCAAACTTTTTCAGGAAATGATACAGTAAGGCAGGCATCTGCCCCTGTAGTTATATCATTTCAAACACAAAAACTCTTCACATGAGCTGTGGTTAAGCAGAGACAGACACACAGAGCTGCATTGAATTCCAAAATATACCACCCTCACAATTTGCCTGTCTTTAAATAAATGCCACTTACTTAAAACACATTAATGCTGTGTTATGTTTTTCAAGTCCTCTAGAGGACAGCCTAGAGGGCAGGCTATTGGATGATGGGGACAGGATAGGCACAGTTCTACCATTTTAATGAAAATACTGTGTGGTTTCTACCTTGAGTTTTCACTAAAAAGCAACATAAAAACCCTGTGGCATTTTATTTTGGGTCATATGCTGTGCCTTCCTGCTACATGAGTGTTTATATCCTGTTTGAAGTCAGTCAGCAGGTACAGTCACAATACAACTGCTATAAACCTCTGTGTGTTGCAGTATGCATGCAAGATTTTCCATGTGCCATAACAGCATGTTTGATGTATTTATTTCACTACAATAATATTCCACAGGTCAGTCTGGAAGTAGAGGGTCCAAACAAAGTCTTGGGATTAAACCCTCAACACACATCTTGTAAGATTTATGTGCTATAGTATATTCAGGCTCTGTAGTATTATAAAACATAGAAAAATCCCATTTCATAAATACTACTATTTTGTCAGCATCTATACACTTAAGTTTTAATGACTTCTAAAATCAAAGGAAATATAGTAAAATAGGAAAATCTTTCCTGCTTTTCTTTTGGTAAATTTAGTTTATTGTGTTGAACTGTGTTTCACCAAATCTACTACATGATATAGAACAAACTGAAAAGGAATAAAGGAATCATAACACTGAGCACTAAACAAAGTGCAAGCATCTGCAAGGATGGGCTGAGCTAATAACAGTGTGGATAGTCACCATGTGAGGGAGCACTTAATGTCAATTTGTCAACTCCTTTTAACCACACTTGACAGTGGCAGTTTTCTCCTTTTATTTTAACTCTAACAATCAGTAACTGTAAAAAGACCAGCAGTCAGTGCTGTGCAGGTGTTCTTTTGTAACAAGATAACATTAATTAGGTATTTAAATATGTAATTGCTGTTTATTTCCTTGACTTTCTGCATGAACAATTTCTTAATGCTTTTTTTTCCTGCAGACTTTATATTCGCTTCTAAGCCATTTGTTCTTTCTCATTTGCTTCTCTTCTGTTCTTTCCTGTGTATGTGGTCATTTTCCCACTCGCTTATTATTCAAAGTCAATGCTCAGTGATTTCAAGCCATGAAAATATGTATCTTTTTACTGCAATATTATTTGGGACTGTTACTGTGTTTATTAGTGCACTCACAGAATTACAATGTTCTGTTTGATTTCATGTTGGTTTGATTACTGGATTATCCTTGGAACCGAAAGAAACCGGCACAGGTTATAGAAGTAGAGGCTTTTCAAATAGGAATTAAGAGAGTACTAAAATATGCTTTTAAAATCACTCACCCAGAAATATTGAAGATAGTTGTCATGTTTACCAAAACATTCTCAGCATGTTTAGTCATCCCATAAGCCAGCATGAAGTAAGGCAAATATGAGCAAGGATACATCTAATAACGATTGGATGTGAAACAGTATTACGAGATTTTCAATTTTAGGATGGAAAAAGCTACCAGCCATGCATATAAGGAATGCATATTGCCAAGGAGATAAATGGATTTGTGTTTTTTAAAATCTCATCTTTCACTCTTTTTCTATCTCAGCATTTGCTGTTAATTCTGCAAAAAGCTAAGGTAACAGAGAAAAAGAGTGACTGAAAGGTGCATGAGAAACACTCCCGGCAGCAGAATGTTTTTGCCACTGACTTCAGAGGAGCAGGAAGCAGCACTAGCAGAAGCCTGAGCTCTGATGGTAACTCTGATTGACTCAAGGATCAGGTGAAGCAGATATGAAGGGAACTGCACCCGACAGTAAATTATTCAAGGATGATAAGACTTCTGTCTGCCTGGCAGGAGTAGAAATCAGTGGCTTGTCCCCAGAACAGCACTTACCTTAAGGGACACTTCACATGCTATTTCCCAATCTTGAAGCTAAAAGCAATATAAAATTACTTTATTGAGCCATGACTTGTGAATGAGATTTGCTAGTAGAGCAACCCTTTTTGGGCTGGCCATGTCATAATATTGGGTGACAGCTGATAGTATGTCTTTGTTATCTGTAAATGGAAAGCAGATCCACCTTTGATCAGAAGTTAATTGTTCCCCTGTCATTACAGAAATTATAACACATTTCAGGTAAGTACCATGCTGTTTTCCAGCAATCTGTTAATAGCAAGTTTCTTCTCATCTTGTCTGCTGCTGTTGACACATATCAGGATGGATATTGGAGAACTATTCTTAACAATCTTTGCCTTCCCAGGCTACCCACTAAAGCCATTAAAGAAAGTATGCATAATTTGAAGATACTTTGGTGGTTTTACAAGTAGGACAAAGGTGTCTCTGTATGTGGCTCAAACTACATAGCTATGCCAATCAAATGCCACTATTCTTCCCTCAGTGCAGTAACTGATATGTGCCAAAGACCAACTGTCTAGCAGCTTTGACTTCTGAGTTGACTATTTTTCTAAGCTTAATATTCCAAATCCTTAAATCCTATGACCATCTACTTTTAATGTAATTCCATCGAATACATATCACTCTAGAGCTGCTTCTCAGCACTGATCTAATCCTATCAACTTGCCTATTAAGTCACTAGATGTATTTCCTTCCATAGACCTACTACCTACTATAGAATTGTGAGATGGTGACTAAAGATCCCATTATCACCATGACTCTTGGCCTTATTTTCCCATACATTGATTTGTGTCTTCTCCATCATTTCATTTAGCTGTAGGTTTCTAGTCCTCCTTGATTTCAGAGCTTCTTAAAGGAACATTTTATCAATTTTAAGACACCTCCTTCTTAAAAAACGAGCTATTTGTAAGGAGATGCACAAAGGAGTGTAATGTTATAAACAACTCAGCCAGTGGGACAAGATTTCTAAACCAAAACACAGTTTAGTCTTCCTGCAATTCTAAGCAGCATAAGAATCCTATTACTTCCAAAATTCTATTGTGAAATAGTATACAGCACTTCTTGTCTTCAAGCACAAACAAGGGACTGCGTTCCTCTTTTGTATTTTGAGGCTAAATCTTAACAAATTTCACAGGGGAAAAAAGAATACTGTCATGAACTTCTTTGCCAACCTGAAATCTGAATGACCTCACAGCATTCACTGTAGCTGGTCTCTCAGAGCCTCTGTTAGTTGTGCCTTTTTTTCTGATATCCTTGAATTGTGTGGCTGATAGCCACATCATGATTTGAGCAGTTTCAAATACTCTTGTAGCCAGCTAACCACATGCATCTACAGCTCTACTCCTTTGCCTGGTTCCAGTGACAGCTGTGTAGCTCTGAAATGCAAATCAGAAACAAAGTATGTGTGAAAATGTTTGCAATCCACAGCAACTGGCATCAGAACAGTAAGATTTCACTTCACCATGTGCCTCTGGAAACAAGAGGGACAACATGGAAACAGTAATTTCTGCTTCCCATTACAATATTTTGGTCATTCTATCCTGATCCATGCCTGTGTGACTTGCAGACAAGGTCACAAGTCCTTCATTCTCAGCTTTTGCTCCAGGCCCAAAAGAATATCCTCTATAATCCTGCACTGATTCTTGTACTTGTGGGCTAGCAGACAGCAACAAACAAAATTTAACGTGGAAGGGCTGACCCTGAGTAAAGAGGAGGAGACATAATGCCTATTCAGAAGTGCGCAAGGAAGAAAAATGCACACAGAACGGGAGCTGGAGAGCTGGTTGGTTACATGTCTTGGCTTTTTCTGCGTAACTGGAAATTTGTTGCACATATCCAGGATGGTTGTATCCTATTCCCAAGCCCCCATCTTATCAGGCCTGTCTGGGCAGCCTTTGCAAGTCTGAAGTCAGATCTGAAGAATCAGAAAACATATGTCATCTGTTCTAATTGCTTGAACAACAGAGATCCAGGACTGTAGATAAGGGATTAATAAAAAGAGGAAAGGCACTTCACTAGTGAATTTATATTAATTGCAGGCAAAGGAGCTAAGGATACAATTTTCAGGTCATTGCATCTCTGCTATTCCAATGGCTGTAGAGACGTCATCTTCATCTATCTTGACTGCACATTGTGTGGGTTAATTGGCATTTCTGCATAAACGAGAATATATGAAGTGTGCTAGTAAATCTTACGACTCCTTAAAGAGTATTAACTGCTCATAAAATTAGAAGTATATGAACACCTTAGTTCTGAAAGTCATGCTACATTTAAGCATCCATTTTAAATCACTTGAAATTTCAGCAATAAACACCTACAAATCACCCTTTCTGAGAATCAGCAAAAAGACAGCCAGAAGCTAAGGAAGATTAGCAGTTGGAGGAAAAAATAATTGACTTGCTATTCCATTATGCCTCAGGCTTCTATACTGGGATTTACTCAGACAAAAATCTGTTTAATGCACCTTTTGAATTCTTTGTCTTCTGATGGCATAACCTGGGGGAGAGCAGGCCGTGGCTCATCAGGCAGCTGGGAGGGACAGAAATGATGTCTTGATTGACTTCTACCTGTCACTGCTACAAGGGTGCCTGGTGCCCCACCACAGGGGGGGCTGTGCTGGAGTACCTGGCTTGGGTGCAGCGTAGCCCACACTGCCCCATCCTCCCACCTAACCCTGGGCTCCCACAGGTGCTGCCTTCCTGCCTCCCGTGCTAATGGCAGGTGGGCCAGCAGGGCAAGGTGCAGGGGTCCACTCCTGTTTGCAACTGGTGATGAATGAGGACTACACGAATAAATGTAAACAAATGGAGCCACACCCTTCCAAAGAAAACTGCACGCTGCAATGCCACCCGTGTGAACATGCCAGGAGGCAAACGTGCCACAGGTGTGAGCAACAGCTGCAGCCCACATGCTGCCCACATGCACCAGGTTCTGGAAGGCACAGTGGGACTGTCCCACAGTCATTTACGTTGGTGGACTCTTGTAGGTGTCATTACACATCAAAGTTCTTTTCTGTGACAGATTTCCCCAGGGGAGAGGTCATTTTACTCCAATTTCTTTGCATACATTCACATAGCAAAGTTGCAGTCTTCTCCTGGGGCATTCTTCCTGACTTCACAATACCAGACAATTTACTGAAGAATGTGCAACATCTGCCATATGTTAAAATTAACCCAAGGGCTAGATGTCCAGGGTAGCTTTATGCAAAATTGAGGCCACAATTTAAAAAAAGCCAAACCATCAACCCTAGGGAGCCTGGTGACCATGTTCTGGCAGGAAGGTAGGAGGCTGATAACGATATTGTGTAACTCCCTGGAAGCAGGAGTGATGTCGCCCCACCTGTAAGGCAAACTCTGCCGTTTGGAAATCTGGCCTCCTTGTGCACATGCTGTGTAGAAACCAAGTGTTGCAAAAAGTCAGGTTTCTGGCATGCAAGAGTTTCAGGCAGTGGCATTTGCTGGCAGCAAGATCACATCCATCTTGCCAGGCTGGGGACTGGGAGAAGGGGATACCCTATAGTGAAAAATCCTTCGGTTCACTTGGCAGCTGTTATCCCTATGTACCCTGTGGCTATGCTTACTCTAGTGACACTCTGCTAGAGAAAGCTTCGATTTAACATGCAATGTTTATTAACACCTTTTCAAATCCTACTGTAAACCAAGCTGTGAGAAGTTTGCAGTCATGAGCTGGTTAAAATTAACCCTAGCATAATGTCCAGGGTTTAGCTTGAAAAGCTATCAGCAGATAAACCACAGACTGTCGTTGTACCAGAACAAAAGCTGTTACTGGGTGATTGCTCACCATTTAAATGCTGAGTTAGGAATAATAATATCTGGATGTAATTTTTCTATAACTGCTTTGTTTTGAAATACTAATATAAGCTGAGCAATTTGTATTCTGATGTGTTTTAATTGGAGACCTCCAAAACATAAATAGTTTCACACTACTTCCTCCTGACCCGCACCTAGCCTGCTCCTCACCAAAGGGGCTCCTCACTTAAAGGAAGCCTGTCCCAGCACCCTGCCCTTGTCCCAAATACAAAGCAATCTCCCTGTGGAAAAAGAGCAAAGATACCTCAAAAATTCAAGCAGCTACAGCCAGAGGACACTTCCCTTTGACACAGTTTTATGGAGGCCTCTCCTGTTTGAGGCTTCAATACATCTACTGCACAAGAAATCCTGCTTGGCTGGGACAATCTCCCGTAAACATTGGCCTGCTGGACTATGAGGTCTGCAGGAGGACAGGGCAGAGGGTCTGGAGCAGAGCCACTGATGACTGCAGGAGGCTGAAGGGAGACACATGGTGTCAGAGAGACACATGGTGAGAATCCAGCCCAGAGGGTTCAGGGCAGATACAGCCTTTGCAGGTGGCCTGGCAGGAGGCTCTGCAGCTCTTCTGACACATAGTGCAGGCCATCACAAACAGATTTAAAGGCTCTTTCCGGCCTTCTAAATTAGTGTCTGAAATTCATCATCAGGCACATGCTGCTTTAGTATTCTGTATCATGATGATTGATTGTCAGTGCAGTTAAGGCAATTAATACATTTCCAAAAGGGAAGGTCAAAAATGTAGTACTTTAATGTGTCCCAGAATGAATCAAAACTTGGCAGCTGAAGCAGACCCAGGATTCCTTTCATCTGCCAGCAGTCAGTACAAGGTGTTTCAGAAGAATATATAAGACCTCTGCAGCCACTGTATCAGGGAAACATTGTGTTTTCTTTTCTCACCCTATATGTGCTTTAGATTTCTTCCTGATCTAATGGAGATTTTGTAAATACTAAAACATACCTTTCAGAGAGCTTTGACCATAGTTAAAACTCTGGCTATTTGTTATTTAGAGAAACTCTGACTATCACTTGTCAGTCTTCATCATTTTCCTCATGCTGGAGGGACACAAAGATTATATTAGCTGTCCAGTGTACAGCCTCATTACTTTTGCATGCCCGTTCTTTAACTTAATTGAATGTTGCCTTGTTCTTGTCTATAAAAGTACTGCAGACATAAAGCTTCAAGTAAGTTCATAATATAATTATTCTGACATTCTTTTGGAGATGACACAGGTTCTTTCATTTGCTGGACTGTTCCAGAGGAACCCTAGCAGGCTTGAGAGGAGGGCTGATGGAAATCTCATGAAGTTCAAGCAAGCGAAATGCAAAGTCCTACACCTGGGTTGTGGCAATCCCAGGCACTCGTACAGGTTGGGTGGAGAAGTGATTGAGAGCAGCCCTGTGGAGAGACTTGGGGGTGATGGTGGGTGAAAACTCAAGGTGAGCCATCAGTGTGTGCTCCCAGCCCAGAAAGCCAAATGTATCCTGGGCTGCATCCACAGGAGTGTGGGCAGCAGGGCAGGGCAGGGCAGGGAATTCTGCCCCTCTGCTCTCATGAGACTCCACCCAGCAGCCAGGTCTGCTGTCCCCAACATAAGAAGGACATGGAACTGTTGGAGCAAGTCCAGAGAAGGGCCATGAAGTTGATAAGAGGATTGGAGCACTTTCCCTGTGAAGACAGACTGGGACAGTTAGAGCTGTTAATCCTGGAGAAGGGAAAGTTGTGTGGAGACCTTATAGCAACCTTTCATTATCTTAAGAGGGTCTACAGGGAAGCCAGAGAAGGACTCTTTGTCAGAAACTGCAGTGATAGCACAGAGAGTAATGGGTACAAATTGAAAGAGGAAAAGTTTAGGTTAGATACTAGGAAGGAAGAAATTTTTTGCTGTGAGGGTGGTGAGCCACTGGAACAGGTTGCCCAGGGAAGCTGTGGAGGCCCCAGCCCTGGCAGTGTTCAAGGCCAGGCTGGATAAGGTCTTGAGCAACTTGGTCTAATGTGAGGTGTCCCTGCTCATGGCAGGGGGGTTGGAACTAGATGATCTTTAAGGTCCCTTCCAACTCTTAACATTCTATGATTCTGTGACTGCCCCATTGGTCATAGAGTTCACGTATAAATATGTATCAAGGACAGCTATATTAATTCATGTGTGCACTAAAACCTGTATGTTCCTCATGACAGAAATATCTTTTCATCTTCAGTACATGCGAGATTGAACCTTATTATCTGTGCACTAAAAGTCTAATTTTTTTGCTGAATATGTGTCTGAGTAAGAACTTGAGCTTAATACCATTTGGGTCAGATGAAATAAAATGTTCCATTATTTGGATTGGATTGTTCAAGGTTATGATGTCCTACAATGGAAAACTGCTATTTAAGGAAAATTACTCTTTTTTTCCCAGTATAAAATAAGCTCATTGATCTCAGTATAGATATATAGCCTAAAAATGTATTTGATCTGAAAATCACATAATATACAGTTGTGAAATTGTCTGTATTCTCTCTTCTGTGGCACTGCATTATTTGATCTATATTTAATGTTTAACATTTTTAATTAGGATCTAATTTCACCAGGATAGATCTTAATCCAGAGATGAAATGGAGCACACTGCTGGGAAAAACTCATAAAAACACAGAAATGTGGATGGCACAGCCTCATAGCTGTGTGAGTTCCTCTTGCAGCTCTCCTGCTGAATTAGCTTTCACAATGAGTACTTTCTGGATGGTGCTGAGAAGCCCACATGGACAAGGAAGGGGAATTTATACCTTGTTGTGAGCAGCTGGTTATCCTAAAGGAACAGCATTTTCCACATATTCAAGTGGAAGAGAGAACATAATGTGTTTGACTGCACCCACGAAAATGCTGTGGGGGAGGAGGTTTCCTATCCTCTTCACCTGCAAACCTTTGAAATTAATGCTTCCCAGGTCTGACCTATGTTCAGTGGCACTACTTGTGTTTGGCCATTCAGCTGGAATGTTTGTGTTTGTCTTAGTCTTTCTCTAGCAAATAGTTTTTGAGCACAGAAGGTACCAAAACTCACTCTTCCTCCCACCAAATAATGTCTTCATATAGGAGGACTTGATGACTTATATCTGGAAGACTAAGGAACATTGGAAGAAAAGCTGCATTGGCACAGACTTTTCCTGGGAGGCGGAATTTTCTGGCTACTTTAGGACCAGAAGGTGAGCTATCAGCTAGTTTCCTTCTCTTTTGTAGTGTAAGAGTGCATCTTTGGGCACAAGATGAAGCCTTCAGTTCCTTAAAAAATATTTAAAAAATCATCAAGAAATCTGCAGTCAGATATAAGCTCTGTTGTGTTTTGGTTTTTGCGTGTCTATACAGGCCAGGCATTGGTTCATTGGTTCAATGTTGCCTCATACCTGGAGGACAGCATTTTCTGTAGTCTCTTTGTCTCTACATTTTGATTAGACAACATTTTCTGAATTTGGATGACCTTTTCAATTGGTATTGAGGCATACAAAGGGGATAATTGTAGCAGAGTGAGATAGAAAAAAGTCTTTTTAGTGAGCAAGTCCATTCTCCTTTAAGGACAGACTGCAGTCTCAGTGATGGATGTATCAGATTAAATTGTCATGACAATTTTATTTTTCCAGGCATCTGCCATTACTTATTTATGTAAGGGAGAGCTTCAAGTGTAGAAAGGCAGTAACAGATTTCTCAAAAAAATCAGCTCTCTAAAATTGTTTTTTTTTTTCTTGTGGATGTTTTCATTCTTCCCTGAAACAGTTAAAATATTTTAATTATTAGTGGAACTGCAGGGGTTCAGTGTCTCTGTATAGCCACCATAATAAGTATCAAAAGCAGGAGGTCAAAACAAGAGGTAGGAATGATAGTTAATCGAGGCAGAGACAATTAAAAATCCAGTAGCACCGTTTAAGATTTTATGCTGATTGATCACTTTTCACTATGAGGGAAGAGAGAAATTTCCACATTTTAATTTGAATGAGGTTTCTAGGAAAAGAAAAAGCAAGAGCTCACTGATCTGTGAATTAATTACCAGAGGCATAAAGGTTGATCAAAGCATAGAAAAGAAGGACATTTGAAACCTGGTGGAAAACCATACTAATTTCTCCTTGGCATGTTACCATGGATCAAATAGTTAACCAAAAATGGTTAAAAAAAATAGCCAAAGCTTTCCCAAGCAATCACATGAGTAATGATGTTAATTGCCAGGAAATAAGGGATTTGCAGTATGTGATGGCTGCATCAATTGGGGAACTACCTGCTGTTATCTAGTGGAAAGAAAAATATTTATTGAATTTTCCCTCTGTGATTTCAAAGATCATGCATGAACAATATCTGTATGTTTTGCACGTAGGAACTCTTGTGATAAAGTAGCCTATCTACTGTGCTGTAAGAACTGATATTTTGCCAAAGTCCAAATAAGAGTTGTTATTGATTGTAAATTTGTCTCAAACAGTTTTGCACTGCTGCTCCTTTGAGACCACTGCTTTTAATTGCACAGTCATCATCTGAACACAGAGCTGAGACTCATTCTTCGGCTCCAGTCGCACAATTCTGTAAATTTTGGCACTTTGTTTTTAGTTAAATCCTGAAGAACTCATTGAAGAAAACAAGTGTTCCACAAAGTTGTATGACTTTTGAACTGCTGAAATAGGGTTGGAAGGAGTGTTAGTGGGTTTTGCAGAAAAATACCGGGATCAAAAAAACATTGAGTCAGTAGTAGATTCTGAAATACAATCTGGAAGTACTTCCATAGTCAAGAGATTGAATAAATTCTCCTCTTCATTAGGTGCTTGTCAAAATTGCAGTAGTTATGAAAAGTACTGTGCTCTGATCCCCAGAGACAACAGCATCCTTTTCAAAATCCAATTTTATGGAAAATTTCAGGAAGACAGGTGAGTACCCTATTGGCTGCTTCTTTGTGTGGCTTAGGCATGGTGCCTCCCTACATTCTCTCTGCAATTTCAATATCGAAATGCAAAGTTCATATGTAAAATTGCTTTACCAGATCCTTTTATGCAAATATATTTATCCAAAACATGAATTTTACATACGTAGAAATTTCATTTAATAGAGCAAGTTCATACAAACAATTATCACTCCAGTACCACAGGAAAAGGGTCAGGAAAAATGTCAGAGGTCAAGCCTCACACATCTTGCCCAGAGGAGTGGAGAAGGAGGGAGTGAACTACCTGCTTGAGTTTCCAGGAGGTCCCTCCACTGCTGTGGAGGTCAGGCAGGTGACAGCCATCTGACTGCCACCTCCAGCCTTCCTCTAAGGAATTGGCTGATTTACTCCCAATGGTTTGATTTTCGTGTCAGCAGTACAATGAGTATTGGTCTTAAAAGTAACCTGAGGATTTGGATTATTCTGCAAGAATAATTGGAAAAGACTATTGTAACATGATAGATTTCAGGTGAGAAGAGCACCTAAAGGCATTTGGGTGCCCTCTGAACTAAAGATGACTAGACTGAGATTTGGAAGCAGTAGAAGGCTTGGGAGATACAAATATCTAAGTGGCAATTGAAGGTAGGAGTGTTTAGGCAGCAGGAACGAGGTCTCTGCATTTTAATGGGAAATTCAATATGTGCAAGATTGACTGTCACTGTATAGGACGTAAAGAGGTTAGAAAAATGAAACTAGAATGATTAACTGAGTTAGAGAGCATTATTCTGTTACCTGGGTGTTGAGAAGGTGAATTATATTATGTCTGAAGAAGGCACATATGCATCTTGTATAAGAACCTCACTCTTATGCAGAGTAGTATTCATCCTCTGGGTTACTTTCTGTCTGCCTTTCCAAACAGAGCCTGTACTGGTCAGCAACAAAAGAATTGCTTTGAAACATGAGCTAGAACCTGGAGTTCCCTTAAAAAAAATTCTGGGACATCCCACCCCAAAAGACTGTATTCCAAAACCATAATTCAGACAAATTGCAAGAGACAGGTTTTAAATAACCTTGGCCCAAATTACAGTAATACTGCTTAAAATAAATGCTTGCCTAGGATCATAGAATTGTTAAGAGTGAAAAAGACCTTTGAGATCACAGAGTCCAATCATTAAATATGATTTTGGAAAATTAAGTGATGTCTATTTTCTCTTCTTTCCCTCACTCTCTCCAGTACTTGAGTCATAATGATGATGAATGGAACATAAAGGGAAGTATTTTTTATTTTTATATTTTATGACAGTCTCTTAAGTTGCCATAATGACACTGCAAAAAGATTTCCTGGTTGATTCTAAGATTTGTGGCATACGAGAACTCTCTTGAGGTGCTTCTTACAGTAAAAGCCATAAACAGACTTAAAACATACACCACAACAAAAAACTGGGGACATAATTTTCAGGCTTGGTAATTAACTAGAAGTTGCTTCTTCATTCTGAGCTACTATTTAAGTAATTTATCAGTTGAAGTGTTGCATCGTCCACATTTTCTGCTTTCTGATAGATTTTATTAAATCAATAATGAAATAGATATAAATTTCAGCTCCATAATCCCAATTTAATTTGGTACAATCAGAGCCCTGCTCTGTTCAACAGTGCCAAGTTGGAAGACCTCAGAGCTCTCAGCAATGCCTGGTGCAGTGCACATGCCCCTGTCTCAAGGAGACCAAACGAGCTCCTCTGGGCAAGGGTATTCAGTGGCAGCAAAATGCAGCCCCCCATGCCCTGAGCAGCACCTCCCACAGCCACTGGCATATCTCAGCAAGCATACCATAGGATGGTGGTGGTGGAAGGGCATTGCTTTTTGTGAATCTGTTTTATATTTGTCCCACTTGCCTGTGCCTAATCTTGCCCCTTCCCCAGAGAGGCAGGAGGACTGGGCTCTTCTGGGAGAATCTGGTGTCTGTGTTCTCCATCCCTCTGGGCTTTGGGGAGTGTTTGAAGTCCAAGGGTGAGCTCTAGACTGGGGTAATTTTTGAAGGAAAAATCAAAGAATTAGAAGTAGTTTAAATAAATAATTTAATGCCAAATATTTGAAGTAAAGTAAACTGTGTACAGATTTATCTTTTTTGGTATGCTGCCATGATAGTGGGGTGGATTTTTACACACTTCCAAAGGGCTTTGCAAAACAACTATTTAACTCTTCAAAGAGAATGTTAGGAACAGAAAGTGGTAGAGTAATTCCAGTAGCTTGCAGCTTCTCTGAGTACCTTCACATTAGCAATCCATCTGGTTTTGTAGCTCTTCCAAAGAGCTTTGTTAACTGCACTGGATACCAACTAAATTATGTTGCACGTTCATTATGCATACACGTATCCATCAGGGAATAAAGCTGCTACAAATACACCGAAAACTTTCTTGAACAAGTAAACCTTCAGCAATTCTTTCTTCCTCTATTATTTCTATCAGACTTTTGTAAGACTTGTTTCAGGCATATCAATGCGGATGTCCTTTCTGATTAACGGAAAATATTTTAGATGGTAGTTCTCAGCATTCAAATTCTGCTGTTAATTTATAACTTCCATTTTTTTTCTAAAGACAAGGAAAAGATAAGGAAAGGGCAAGGAAAGATGGCTTAAAAATCAGGTAACATGACGAGAATAGGATAAAAAGTATTATTAAATAAATAAAACAGCAGTGGACTGAATACACACCGGGAGAAACATGTTGACTCACGTTTTCTCACCAGTGTTAGGAGGTGCTAAAAAGAGCCAGGCACAGCTGTGAACTTTCTGGATCCCCATGTGTGAATGGAATTCTGAAAAATGTAACTGTAATTACACAAATGGCCACCAATTTTTTTTGTTTGATTACCATTAAGCACAACAATATAACTAGTACAGAATGTTAACCTGCATCAGCTTCTCTTCAACATTATCACACTTAGGAGGTCCTAAACTTTAGAGCTTTGTTAGCCATGCTGGACCCAAGTCAAGGACCCAAGTCTTTGACTATAGGTCCCACCAGCAGCCCCTATCCTTTGCAAACCTGAACTCCCAATGGACAAAACTGAGTTAAAACAAAGCCATGACTGTTAAGGCCTTGAGTCCATCACCACGCAATGCTGCCTTTCAGGGATTGTGCTGCCTGTGCTCAAGGCCCACTCTGACACAGCATGGCTTGGTGAGCTGAACCAGCCTGCTGTGAAAGCTGTAAGACCTGCCCTCCTCCCCTGGCTGGGGCCATGCCAGACTGCCCCCTGCCACTGGCTCTGCTGGCACCCAGAGCTCCCAGATCACCCTGTCCTTGCTGCTCCCGGATCGACACAGATGTACACAGCCACCTTCCAGAAAGCTTCAAGTCTGGGAATACAGCCAATGCTGAAACCTAACAGAAAATATATTCTCCCTTGTATGCACCTAAATGCATGTGTGCTCACCCCATGGTCTGTGACAAGTTCCAGGAATAAGCCCATGGGTAAAAGTAATCAAAGTTTATGGAAGAGTAAGGAATGGTATCGTAAAGCTATGGTGGGACAAATATGAGAGATTACATCTTTTATAGAGCATTGATCAACCTGCAAACCTAGAAACTGACAGTCTGCAAGTGAGATGGGTCTACTTGCCTCTGATTACAGAGTGTCCCTGGCCCTGTCACCTGGCTGAGAAAAATCAGTTCATTCTCTCCTTGCAGTTTGGGGGCACTGCTAAATGATGCTGTGTGGCAGTCTCTGCAGAGACCTTGAAGATTGATGGGGTGCTGGAGCCTGGGACTGTGTTGATTCTGCAGATGGAGGAAGCCTGTCTGCCTGCCTTGCAGTATTACTCTTCTTCAATTAAGTGAGTGGTTCTAGTATCCAGGCTAGCCAGCTTGGCAGCTTTCAGGGGCACAAGGTTAAAATGCTTTAAAACCTGAGAAAACATCAGCTCTTTCTGTTTTGAAACCTCTCATTTGAAAGTAATAGCTCTTTGTGTTTGTCTGACTTGTCTCTACAAGCAATATGAACTTATAATTCATCAAGAGAAAGGAAATGTCACCTGAAACTTGCTGAGGAATATAAGATCAGAACTAATACAAATCAATACAGGTTACTTTCCTGATTCATAATGTATGTCAGGTTGCAATTCCCATGGCTGAAGGCAGCCTGCCTAATATATTTATCTAGTACTTGAATCAGTGCCCTGCTCTGCATAATGTAAGATTTTCTTTTAAAAGTGAGTTTTGAGGCTTGTTGAGAGATCTCACATTGTCATTGGAGTACGCAGGTTTCTAAATGTGTTTGGATGTGTGCCCTAAGAAAAGTCCTACTGGTGATGGTGAATGAGCAGCACTGTTTCCAGCCTGGGGTTATCGTGGTCAGCAGGGACAGTTTCCTGAAGGGTGTGATCATTCATCTGCTGGTGCATCACTTGTACTGTATCCAGTGTGCCTTAGACAGCAGGACTGAGTCCTGCATCTCTCATGAGTCACCTTTGCATTCCCTGCAAATACAGCTGGCAAGTTTTCTTTTCCTTTTCTTTTTTTTTTTTTTCAATCTGAAAAGGGTTTGGGACAAAAAATACTTAAACTGATTTAAGACCTTCCTCCTGATTTTTGACTAGTTCAGACATCAGTGCTTCACAGAAGTTACATAGCTGGATAAAGATTTTGCCAGAATCTCTAGGCAGCTTTGAAGAGGACTAGTACTATGTGCAGTGCAAATGTCAATTCAAGCAAAGATAAGCAAAACTATTTTATTTGTATTGGAGGAAAATCTTGTGTAATCCTAGAGCAGTTAATTTTTTGTTAAATTTTTTACTTTACAGCCCACAATCTAAGGCATTAATTATTTGATTTAAGACATTTGGAGGCCAAGATCTGAATCTAAAAAGTTAACATATTTTCTCAGTAAGTTTGTTCTAATTGCTCAATACAGCATTCATACTGCAGATTTTGTCAGAGAATATCAACAAATATGCACACAATTTGTGTGAAAAGAAAGCTTTGTGTCTTTCATTAAAAATAGTAGCATTTCAGTGCAGCAGAATAGGTAATTCTCAGAAATGTTATAACTCCTTCACATTTTGAGTCTACATATTGCAATGTTTCAAGCAGTGAAATATATTCATATATAACTTCAGGAGTACATCAAAGAGACAACATAAAATTGTCCCTTTAAGTGGGAGACAACAAAAATCCCTTTACGTATTGTTACTTGCTGGGACATTTGGAAGCATTAACAAAACCAAACTCATATTTTATTCTTTGTTTGACAAAGCAGCAAAGGAAATATTAATTTCTTTTGCCATTGTCAAAGGCTACCGTGTTTCTGCCTATCAGAGAAAAACTATCAGATTTAAAAGCAAATACAAAACCCATTGAACCTTCCTTAACCAGGGTATTTATACATTCGTGGAATACATTCAAATATCTGCTTGCTAAAAATCTTGTGGCAGAGAAAGGAGCTTCTAGCCTTTAGTAGGGGTGGTGTAAATGACCATAGGAAAGCCCTTAGCCATTTTTAATGCTTCAATTTCTTTCTGGGCAGATTTAAAAATATATGAATATTTTTAAATTTTCATGTGATAAATGGAGTCTACTTAGATGGCTAACAACTTTAAAATGACAGTGATTCTGAGCTGAAATACCACTGCCACTATTGATACAGAAAATTCATCTGTTCTGCTTGTTTTATACCAGGAGATTTGGTGGTCTTGCCTCAGTTCTGCAGCAAGCCATTATTCTTACATCTCATTTTGTATGTGTTTGGTCTCACACCTTTCTGGGAGCTGGGTAAGGTGCTATGTGTTCCTTTTTCCTTTGACTATCTCAGGTTGGAGATGACCTTTCCTGTCATCTCTGATACCTGTTCCCATCTCTTTTTCTGCCTCCAGTTTCCTCCATGATAAGTATTCTACTTGAGAGTTTTCTATCAAAAATGTACCACAAATGATGCATTGTTAGAACTGTCAAATTATACTTTGCACTATTAAATGAGAGGATATGGCATCAATGAAACTGAATCTGACACTGTTTCCCTACAGTCCTTTTCAATAGGGATGGTACTGCTTTCAAGGGACTTTGAGCAGTCTACTAAATTAAGGGATAAAGACGACAAACTTTACTGTGATCTGCCCAAACTTGTGCCACACAAACTGCAACTTAGAGTATTTATGTAGCTAAAAAAGGCTGATTTTGTCAATCAGCTGCTTAGCTGAGATGCTCCTTTATCATATCTATTCCAGAAAATTGAGAATATTAAGTTGTATATTTTCACCATCAACATACACAGATGTATGAAAGATTTTACCCATGTCCTTTTTGCTTTTTGTCTTCAGGAGATACTCTTTTGTCTCCACTGAACTTATGCTGTGGCATATCTTGTTTGCTTTTTAAATCCACATGTAGCCTATATTTTTTATACATTTTTATCTTAAAGATCAGCTCTCTGCTATCTTTAAAACATCTAAAAATTTACATATGAGTAAGATCTTGCTCCAGAACTGTTAAGTGGAGCTGGGCACCTACTGTCCCAATTTGTGCTAATGGCTTTAGCTTGGTAAAGTGTGCCCTTAAGAATCTTACTTCTGACAATCACAGCCCATGTTTTGTTCAAGTCAGGTTTTTTGTTTTGGTTTCGTTTGGTTTTTTTAATCTAATCATTATTTATCTGCCTGCCTTTTACTTTTCTTCACTCATGGAAGCAAAGGCTTTCAGGGCTTTCATGACATTTAGTGCTACTGTTAGGACTACCTGCCAGTCCTCCTGGATTTAGAGCTCTGCCACCTTTCCTCCCCCAAAACTGTGCTGCTTCTCAGTGCTGTGTTTTCCACTCTCTGCAGATTTGTTCCTAGAGTGGATAACTTTAGTTGTCTCAGCATATCAGCAGGCTAGCCAAGATTCTGGACTACTGAGAGACTGGGAATGATGTTTCTGTTCACACTTCCAGCCACAACCCAGTCAACTGCAGGAAACCAGGAGAAGTCCATAAAGGCACACAGCTTAGACAGGTTGCACATTTCATTAGAGTTTCACTTTCCTTTGGTTAAGAGATACTGCACACCATAGTTCAAATATATGTGTAGCACATTGCTCAAGTTTTTGTAATAAAAATTTGTAGCAAACCTATTCTAAGTAAACAATGTCTGAGGTGCATGATGTGTTAAAGAGCTTTTAGTTACTGTAGGACACGAGCTGATACCCCAAGAGGTTTTTGGTTTGTTGTGGGTTTTTTTTGCACTAACAGTACAGATTCAGATTAAAGCTTTGTTTAAGTATCTTCCTGTTGTCATTTGTACTGTTGGATCACAGAATCAGAGAACCACAGAATTGTTGGGGTTGGAAGGGACCTCTGAAATTCATTATCTAGATATTCAATTGTACCAGAGCTTCCAGATACCCCATTCTTCCCATCAAATACCATTCTTGCCTTTTTGTTACCCTGCAATAAATATTCTCCCTGGACCTTACACATCCAGAGCCAGCTGTGCCTGCTGCCCTGGCTTGCAGCATCCTCTTGCCATACGGCTCTCTCTGGTGCCACTCAAAGACCACATCCCAGAACTGCACCGCTCCCGCTGATGCTCTGGCTAAGTGGTGTGTCCTGTATCGGGGGGTACTTTCGTACCAGCACTATGCCGTGGGTTGGTGGTGTAATCACTGGTAAAACAAAGCTGTGCCTATGATAGGGCTTGTTTACCAACCGAGATAATTTGCATTTTACTGGCACTATTTCCTATTATGTTTTTCGGTATATTGGCAAAATCAGGCTTTTATATCAATACAATAAACACCCTTACATAAGCATAACAAAGAGAACTAGTCAGAGTGTGGCTTCTGCAGCTATAACTAGTTTTGTAGGTACAATTGTACTAGCCAGAATGCCAGGTCAGAGTGCAGACTTTGACTGCTGTATTTGCAGGAGATGCATTACAGGATGTGACAGCAAATCCTGCTTAAACTAGAGTAGCTGGTGTTTGTGCACAGTTGATTCCACTACTGGTAAAGCAGAAATCAAAATTAGGAGTTCTGTCTTGGCAGGTTATACCTATATATACTAAAAGTATATACTAAAAGTAGGTACATCATCTATGAATAATGATGTCTGTTGAGTGTGCTTTGCATATTTTAATGATATGCCAGTAAAACTTAAAAAATATTGTTCCTAAACTGGCTTATTTCTGTTTCTCATCTATTAAAAACACAACATTGATTAGTTTTGGTTTCTTTTATTCTTGGATAAATTAGATTTTTAAAGAAATAATAAAACCAATAAAGGATGTGTTAGAAAAAATGTTATTTATAATACTACATTTAAAGCCTCCTTTTCTGAATTACACAAATGGTGCAAAGACCAAAGCAATTGTTAAAGGTCTTTTAAAGACTAACATCTAAATTTTTGATTTAAATTTTTTAATTTTTGGTGTTTTTTAATACTGTGAGCATTCTAGGAGATACAGAGAAGAGAGAAAGGAAGTGTTTAGGAACTTTAAAGCACCTCACTGTTTTGAGGAAGAGAGATTTTTCTTTAGTTTGAGTTCTATTTTTTAAGCCTTAAACTGGTATTTTAATCTTCTAAGAGTAGAGGCTACTCATTTGCTGGATTTACTCCATGTTGCTGGGGTTTTGTTTCAGACATTATTCCAGCTTGTCATAATCCAGGAAACTTTATGAGATTTAGCTGATACACAGGAAAGAATGGTAAATTCTGTACTTTCCCCTTTGGGTGGTTTCTTGCAGCGTTTCAGCACTTTGCTAGAGTAGAGGGAATTAGAGAAATAGGCAATTTTCTGAATTAAAATCTGAAGCTGCACTGACAGCACTTTTGATCTGTCACATGACTCTGGAAATTAATGATGGGTATGGCAAACACTCCTAACAAGAGAAACATTCAAGAGTTCTTGATGTTAAGCCCATGTTGTCAGGGCTCTGAGCACACCAACTGGATTTGCAACCTCTTTCCCTACACCCAGGGTTTCACTGTCTGTACTTGAGGCCAGCTCAGACACGGTGCTGCTCTGTAACCTCGGATAAAGGTGCTGGGAAAACAACCAAGTTGCAAGACAGAGCTATGAGAAGCCTTGCCGGGCTCCTCTGCTCTGTTCAAGCTCAGACCTTTGCCTGTGCTCCTTGCCTGAGCAATGCTGTGGCTATGCCTGGTCCTTGCCTGAGCCTACCAGACTGTAGTAGTGCTCAGTCTTACACCCTGATGATCCTGACCTTGCCTTGCTGACTGAGCTCTCTAGCTGCAGCTTGGCCCTGCCCTGTCCCCAGACTCACCTGGCAGTCACTGGACTGTTAGCTGACTCTGGCTGCTGCCCCTGGGCCTGGCTGGGCTCCTGGCTGGATGTCTGCTGCTTGGTGTGGCCACTGGCCCTGCTGCCTCACTGGTACTTGTGGCTCCCAGCTCATCTGCCCTCCAGGGCAGCCCAGCCCTTGCTGCTCCCTGACATGACCTGCTCAAGCAGAAGCTCTTCATTAAACAGCTTTCTTCCTCAAGGATGACTTAGACTGAGGAGCTCTGCCAGCCCTGTACAAGCTGAGCAAGCTGCCCTGAGAGATTGGAGCCTGAGCTTTTTATAATGCTCAAGTTGGACTGGGAATCTTGTCAACTTACTTGAGGGGAAATTTAGCCAGCAGCCTTGGACAGTTCGATTTCTCATTTGTAAATCATAATGTTAGACAGAAATTATAAAATATGAGCAAGTTTTATTTTGGTTTTGAGTGCCATTTTAATTTCACAAGAAACACTGCTCATCAGACTCCAAATTTTCCCAGAAAAAAAAAATCTAAATGTAATCACAATTTTTTATTTAATGGTTGAGTTTCATATATGGGCACACTTACAGCACTTAGATTACAAAATTATTTCAACTTACATCCCCAAAACTAAAATGAAAACCTTTAGAAATGTTTAAATCCTAAGAACTCAGGCACTTCATAAACGCTGCTGGATTGAAGCTTGTAGCTTTCCAAGAAAATATGAAGTCTTTCCTCCCTGTTACTATAAAAAGAAAATGAACAAAGGCTAGGCTCATTTACTCAAATGATGAATAGTCTTTTAAAATTAAGGTATTGTTTTGGTCATTCCATGACCATCTAACAAAGCTAAAACTGTGCTCCTGCTTAAGTGGTGGCATTTCCTATTCCCCAGAATTGGCCACATTTTTCTTAGGTCTCCCTTGTTTATCCTGTCTATCACTTGTTTGGCTAACCAGTGATTAGCCAATGTTTTCAGATGAACCAAACCAGAAACTAGCTGTCAACCAGATTAGATCCCTGATCTCATGAGGCTGTGTGAAATCTCATCCTTAGAAGATACGTGTTACACTCCCAGTTTTGCTACAGAGTTCTTTTATGACCTTTAGCAAATCCCTTAAGCTTTTTCTATTTCCACTTGTGAAATTGAGGTAATTATATTCCCCAGTCTTTTGTATGTGAAGATTAATTTATTAATATGTATGAGATGTTCATATCCTACAGTGATGAACACCATAGAAGTTCCTAGATCAAATCTTTTATATATTTGAATTTTATTCATTCACAGCTATGGTGAGTTTATTCCTGCTAAAAGCTTCAGTAAGCCAGACACCTCCACATCATCTTAATTATATCACACTGTATTTCAAAAGCAACAATAATATTTAGTTCACTGTCATTTTCATGGTGATCGTATCCTAAATTCATTCCAATAATCATAGTGGAAATTGTGATTCTTGCAGGTTCCAAAAAGGCTATTGCTGCCAATACATGAATGGCTAGGATGTAAATATTCTAAATGTATGCAAAATTCTGAATTTTGAATGTTTGAAATGTTTAATAATTGATGTGCCATCATGATTTAGATAATTAGCCACTGGTGCTCACGGTGCTGGAATGAACTAGTAATATTTACCTGGTGATTTTAAAGTTTTGGGTGGTTTGGCAGCCAGAGTTAACAGCACAGTGTGTTCCCCTGGCTTTGTCTGAAAAGCTGCACAGGTGGATGTGAAGGCTTAGCAGCTGTGACAGGGGTTCCTCACATGCAAAGCCAGCTGTGACACTGAGGAACAAGCTCTGCTGCCACCGAGGCTGCATCTGCTCTCCAGCTCTGCAGAGAAGCTCAGCCAGGCTCCCTTGTGTCTTCAATATGCCTGTCAGGGCTCCTTGCTTTCCGAGGGGTTGAGATAAAGATGGAGCATTTCCTCTACCTGTGGCCTGAAAACCAGGTTAACAAAAAATACCTAAAAAAAGCTTTTTGAAAGGACCAGTAACAGCTTGGGGTGTGACACATAAGTAAATAATTAAAAGGCCTGATTGACTGTATAGCAACAAACTTTAGCTTAACGGTTATTGGCTCAATAATCATTAATATCCAGAACACAGCTTTTTCCTAGGACCTTAAAAGGACTAATCTGCTGAGTGGAGCAGCTTGCCAAGGTTTACAAGGAGGGAGAGAGAAGAAAAGAGATGAAGGCATCAAGGCCTAGGAAGAAAATAGAAATGGCTTATTTTGGAAGGTCGCTTTGATACTAACTTCAGTGAAACTTAGTAAAAATTCAGCTGACAGTGCCATTGGACTTGAAGGCTTTTGTTCCAGTGTTTCCATCTCAACACGAGGAAGAACTTCTTTGCATTAAGTATTGCAGAGGCTTTCAAACCTTACCTACACAATTGCAGAGACCTATGCTACTTTATGTGAGTTACAACTGCATTTTTAGGCAATCTTTGGAAGAGAGGGTGGTTTTACTTCACTCATTTCTCTGAGGTAGACTAAGTGACAGTAGAGAGGGTTAGACTGTGGTAGGTTATATTGCTGTTTTGGTTGTATCTGCTGCCTTTCTATTCAGAAAAAACATATTTTGGGTCAATGCTGTCCCTTGTCTATGCTACTAGCATATGTACCATTGCTTATAAACCCTTGTCTCTATGCTTATCTGGGATTTTATATAGGTATGCTTATGTTTGAAGTTAGTTAGTTAGTCTGCAATGTTGTTGTAAGCACCAATGTTATCTTGCCTAAATTCTGCAAACCTAGAAGAGGAGTCTGAGTTATTTTCCTCTGAACACTTTTTTGTCCCATCTGCAGAGGGTACCGCAGGAACTTTCAAAAAGTCTGAGCATGGCTTAACTCTTCTGCCATGGTGGCCTACGTGGTTTTAAATATTGCCAATTTTGATTGTAACCTGGCTGTGGTGTAAAGCCTTTATTCACTTTGGAATCAACCATTTGGTGACTGGACTCTGACCCCAACAGTCTCACAGAATCCTACATATTCAGGCACTCAGAAAGACCAAATCACATTCAGACGGGACCATTCCGAACTGTCATCAGTTCGGTGAACAGCGACTATTACACAAGTCCTAATAGTTTCTCTGGAACCTGCAAAGCCGGCAGGCTGCTGTTCTTTCCAGAATCCCGAACCCCTCGCGGGAGCAGGGCGCTGCCCGCGGCCGAGCCCGGGGCTGCAGAGCCCTT
>VZRX01018688.1:33389-51777 GCA_013398075.1 Notiomystis cincta | reverse complement strand
CGGCGGCGGGCGGCCCCGGGGGGCGGCGGCTCCTTCTAGAACCCGCCGCGCCCCGCCCGGTGCGGCTCGGTGGAGGTGCCGCTGCCCTGCGGTGCATCGTCACTCGAGCCTTTACCTGCTGGTTTGCACTGGGATCCCGGCAACTCCGCAGATGCGCTCTGTGTGCTTTGTGTGCCTACGCTGTGTGTGTCCGTGGATGCGCACATGAGCGTGCATCCGCTTAGATTACTCTGCATTTTTCCGGTGCTTTCATGGGGGAGGTAGATCTCACTCGTAGATCTGCTGCTCACGTGATGACTCTCTCTTAATTAGTACATATACATATATATACATAGATATATATATTTATATCTTTTCATAGAACTATTTCTTGTTCTCTCTCTCTGTTTCATCTCTCTCGCATCTGCTTGTGCCCCGCGGCCCCATGCCCGTCGGTGGCACGTAAGGCCAGCGGGGGATTACAGCTTCATTTTCACCCCAGCCAACCTGCTTTTGACCCGGTTTGCCCTGTGCAATTTAACCCGTCTGCTGGTCCCCTCCTATGTCCCTGTAGGAAGGGGACTTTCTTGGTTGTGTGGTTCAGCACTTTGTTCACGTGTCCAACTAATGCAGATCAGATGTGTTCAGTCTCCATTCCCTTTATTTGGATTACATTATTTTGAGTTTTACTTTGTGAAATGCTAACTGTTGTTGAAAGTATGTGTGATGGAAAGTTTTTCATCTCTTGGCCTAGATGCTGCTTGTTGCTAATGATCTACTTTGGGAAAACTTGCTTTTATTTGTATGTAACATTTTAAACTTCTAGCAAATACTGCAGATGGCAAAAACCAGCTCTAAGACTAATTATTGTTTCTTACAAATGAGGCCACATAAGTGAGAAAAGTCCAGGTGACTTGCCTGCTGATGCTGTTGATTATCTTCAGTGTTATACCAATTGCTAGTTGTTGTCAGGCTAATGACAACCAGAACTGCATATTATTGATCTGGAAGTTGTGTGTATTCAGCTTTGTCATTAAGCTTTCTATTTTCCACAGGCAGAAACAAAATAGTTGAGAAAAGTACTTCTTCCTTAAAATGGGATGGCTTTTTGTTGACCCAGGTGGTACCTTTGTGTCTCTGTATTTCCAGGCTGTGAATAGGGACTTGTTGCCCATGGAAGCTCCCCAAAAAGTATGAGTTTACTGGATAGAGGACTTTGTCTTCCTCAGTCTGGGGAATGGATTGAAGTTAGCCCAGTGGAAATTATTCTACNCTGACTTGGATCAGTATTGAGCAAGTGTTGCCCATGGAAGCTCCCCAAAAAGTATGAGTTTACTGGATAGAGGACTTTGTCTTCCTCAGTCTGGGGAATGGATTGAAGTTAGCCCAGTGGAAGTGATTCTACTTGCATAAAGGTGTATCTTTGCTGAGGAGTAGATCCCTCTTCTAAGGTGGAAAAAGGCCTCAAAGTTGTTGGATTAATCCTTATCTAGGGTGTAATATGAGTCATCTGAGTTACTTAAATAATAGTTGTTTTCTGTTACAGTACCTGTAGAATGCCTGTGTGAGAATTTCCTTTAGAAACTCCTTTCCACTTTACTTTTTCTGGTTAAAAGCTTGTATCTTTTGATATGTGAACTGCAATCCTAACTGCTAATGTATGTTTATATACAACCATTGAACAAATGGATGCTAAATTGGACTAGCAGATGCCAATCTGTAAATAAATGTTATTGCTAATTACCTATGGGTGCTCTTATATATTGATATTTAACTGAATGCCTAGGGAGTAAATTGAGGTCAGGGTATATTGAATCAGATTCTTGGACACACTGAACTTGCCTGCTGTAATTTCACTAAACTTAGGTTTCTTCCATGACTGTCTTTGAAAGTTACTGTGAAATATTTTGTACCACTTGACTAAAAAATCTTGTGCTTAGTCAAATACATCTTTTTTTCATTAACACCTTGTATTTGTTCTCTTAATTTACAAGAGACTCACTATGAGATTAAATTTAGCCTGGATACTATTAAAAATAGTAAAAACCCCAACTAAACACACCCCACCCCACTTCCTAAAAAAACCCCAACCAAACCAAGGCCCCTGTAAATTCCATGTGTTTGACCACATGCTAACATAATTTTTGAGCTGTAGGATGAATATTTTTGGGTTTAATGAACCTAGTAAGGGACTCTTAAAGGATCTTTTTTATATCTGAGGGAGGAGAGAATGACACAGTCTGAACTTGATTCAGGAGCAACCCTTTGTATGAGCTATGCCAGGGTTAATTGCATTGTGAACAGGAGTGGTTACCACTTGCTGAAACAGAGCTGATCATCTCTGGAAAGTACTACATGCTTCTCCCTGAGGAGCTGGTAGTGTCAGTTCAGTTCAATTACAACAGCCCTTTCCCAGTTAAATGAGAAAAATAACAATGCAGTGATGCACCATTGTGGGCTTCGCAGGAGGAAAGATACACCATAATGGTTTATCACAATGCTTCTCTACAGAACAGACTTTAGATTCTTTGGTAGCTAAAACGGAGATGCAGAATGGCTGTTGTAGGGATGTTTAAAAGTTTTGTTGGGGATTATGAAATGAAAGTAATTGTTAGTCTTGTGGGCCATCTCCATCCCTTGGATTTAGCAGTTGGAGAGGTTCTATTCTTCTCTGGAAGAACATGAACTTTTACTGCTCATCTGTGTCTGGCCACATGCTATGTTGAAAACCGAGACCAATGATATGGATTTCCAATGAAAAAGATTTTTTTTCATTTTCTGTCTGCTATATCCTTCATGATGGCTGGGAGATTCAAGTGCCTGCTGAGGAGAAAATGCTACCTTTAAGGAGTGCTTCTTATGAGATGTTATTCCAAGTCTGCTTTATTTTTTAGGTGGCTGGCGAGTTCTCTGTAAACTCTTTGTGTGCAGTTTCATGATACATTTAATCTGCTCTAACAGGCAGCTGCTGAAAGGATCGCATTGATCTGACAGCAAACTCGTTCTTCTGCCGGGTCAGTTTTCTGCTGGATCAGATTCCCTCTCTGACTTGCTGCATGGCTTTGTGATTGATAGGTTTGATGCAAGGAAGAGGCTCTTCCGATTAATGCCTAGATGCTTATATTTTCTGGAGTGGGAAAAACCCATTCTGATTGCTCTCTGTAAATGTATAGAGTAAAGAGGAAATTTTTACATTAATTCAGATTGATACAGGTTGTCCATATACAAAAACACTTAGAAAGGGATTCCTAATTGTTGGGAAAGGAGGATCCAACCAACCTTCTGGCAGTAGTTGCAGAGATAAGAACTGTAATTGCTATTAAGGTAGAGCCAGATTTAATTTAGTGAAGACCTAGGAGATCTCTTCCTAAGATTTTAATGCATTAAAATGCTCAGTGGATTTTAATAGGTATGGAGGGGGTTTTGTTGGGGTTTTTTTGTTGTTTTTTTTTTTTTTGTAAGATGAATGTGACTTAGATTTTTAAAAAGCAGCTAATAAAAGCAATACTGTGAGAGGTGTTTTTACGCAGTTTGGGTTTATAACCAGGTATTCAGAATAAAATAACCGAAATAGATTTCTTTGAATTCGTCATGTACATATATGATTTTTTTCCTTAGAAGCAATATAAATCTTCACAGAACAAACATTTTAAATATTAATCAACATTAACACTTTATTCAGTTTTCAGGTTTTTAAAAATCATCTTTCTGCCCTTCAAATTGTAATGAGCCCTGCATCATCTAGGTGAGACAAAGCAGCATTAAATCTTGATTAGTTTTTTTGTTTTATTTTGGTTGGGGTTTTTTTATTATTATTTTTTGTTTAGATATGATCAAGTAGCTTTGACTTGTGTTTGGAAAACTACTTTGGAATTGATGCTTCTCTGCCAGATGTAATTTATTGTCATCCTACATTGATGGAAGGTGAATTCTTTTATGGAGAAACAGTGGATTATCTTGTGGTTAGGTTGGGTACTAGTTTTCTTTATAGAATTATATTTTTCTCTCCTGCTGCAGCTGACTTGGAAAATTAGTTTGGCTGACAAACAGCCAGAATTAGATTGAAATAAAGGGTTGGTTTTATGAGATGGATTATCTATATTGGCTGCAAATCATTTAAGTTACCTTAGTTGAACTTGTGCATTTGTCTAGTTTTTTTTCTAACTTTGAGCTCAAAAATAACTTGTGGTTTGTTGCCTCATAAGGTGCAGTGTTGCTAAGTCAAACGTGTTGGGATTTTGAGTAGAACAAGTTAGCCTGTGAGACTGTTCTGCTGATTTCATGGTTCTTATTGTAAGCTGCCTGTGAACCGCTCTTGGTTAATGGCTCTGGGGTCTTTAGTGGTGTTCCCAGGGTATGTTACTTTCTTTTCTCCCCTGCTGCATGTGTTGGTAATGGCTCTTTGTCTGACAGAGAATAGACTCTCCTATATTTTTTGTTATCAGAGATCTTTGCCTGTCAGAGCAGTCTGTGTTTATGATCCTCAGGAACCCATGTTCACATTGGTGACACTGTTTTAAAAAGCCTCTCTATAGTTAGAGGTAGAATAACAGTTCTGGGTTGTTCTGTTAATCAGATGCTCGTGTCTCATTCACATTTTCCAAAATTTCTTATCCCTTTGCTGAATCAGGATTTTTTTTTTTAACATTTGAAGGGCTTTCTTTTGCAGTAGTTTTTATGTATGTGCTATAAATTAAATCACACTGTGCTCAATGAAATACCACATTAGCAACTAAAGCTATGGTAATATTTCATATTTTCTCTTGCAAGATCTCCTTAATTCTTGCATGGGAAGCTGCATAATTTGATTAGTAATACTTAATGCTACCTAAGGTCTATGTACCAAAACTCTGTAAAAAGAAAGGTGTGCCTACCTTAATTCTGTTCCAAAGTAAATTCTATTCCTTACCAATAAATCTTAAAAGTTATTACAGCAGTCTAAGCATTTTGTACATGCACATATTAAATACAGCCTTTGTAATATTAATTGTAACTTAATACAACTGTAGCTTGACAGGAAGAGTATAATTTTGTAAATTAAATTTTACATTTTGGGAAATAATTGGTTGAAATTTTCTGTCTGCTAATAAGTATCTGTAGAAACTGTGGAAATATTAAGTCCCCATTTAGTATTTTAATAAGGAGTGGCTTTTAATTCAGTTGCCAGGGTAAAGGTGGTCATGATGCAATTTAAAAACACCTTGTGGAACATTCACAGTGCTGTGCTGCTAATGAGGTTGTGCAGAGCTTGAAGTTGTTAATTATTTGCTTTGTCTCCACGTGATAGTGTTGGGGAAGGGACCTCTGTCTTGGCTTTTTTAATTTTTTTTTTTTAAGGGAAATGAACTTTCTGCATTACAAATATCCGTGTTGGAGATGTGGCTGTACATAGCTGTAGTTTTCATTGGTTCAAAGAGGTTAAACTTTAAGTGATTCCATATTCAAACTTTGTTATATAATCTAGTGAATTTTAAAACAAAATTAACTCACGCAGTTGGAATTTAGACTTGTCAGGAAAAAGATTAAAAGATTAATTGTAAATTGTAAAAAAAAAAAAAAAACTTCCTTTGGGTTTTTCCTGATTGCAAGTAACCAACATAAAAACCTTGTTTTTTTAAAGTTACCTAGTTAACTGAAAGGCTGAAGGGACATATATCAACACATCAGGCAGTTGGCTGGTGCTCTGTAATGATAATTTATAGAAAATATGTTTTCCTGCACTTCCAGTCTGCCTATTCCCTCTTGGTTGGCTCTCCTCTCCCTGTGCTTTCTCTTTCCCTTCCATCCAAGTTCTTCTTAGAGTTAAGGCCCAACACTTCTGGTACCTGGGAGATCCTGGCTCCACACGAGTTGCTTGAGTGTCAGAAGAGGAGCCACTCTACTGCTGAGTGTGTAGAAATTTGAAGGGATTGCATGATTTTGCCCCTTGCTAAGTGTTGTAAGAGCAAGGCTTTGCATCTTCAGAGTAGAACTACTTCTTGTAACCAGCATTGTGCTTTGATGCCAAGTTCAGACCTGGGAGAGCTTTTTTAGATTGGGTCAGATGTTGTTCTGGAACAACTTAAGAACTGTTTTACTTCTTTTCTTTCAGTGAAGAATTACTTTCTCCTAGGTCTGAGACCAGTTGTTTTTTTTCCAGAGTCTGTTTGTCAAATGGAGCTCTTCTTTGTTAACTGGAAACAAACCCACATCTGTTCTGATTGGTGTGAGGGGAAAAAAACCAGTGAGCTCTCCCCATGCAAAGGAGATGTGGGTGGCTCCTATGTCTACGTCGTATTTAATTTTTGTGTGCCCTCCCTTGGTTCTCTCTTTCTCTTCCCCCATTTCACCTTCCAAAATAATTTGGGACTGTGAGGCAGCAGTTGATAGAAGCTTTGTTTTCTTCCAGTAATAATAGTAATTCTTGATGTTTAAAGAATGGGCCCTAAAAATCAAATTAAGTTAGCTACTCTTGGGTTTGCTGAATCACTGGGATACTGCTGAGCAGGGGTTTCAGAGGAGCACTATGCTTGCAGAACTTGGAAAACAAATATGTCACTAGGACATTTTCTGGTGCCCAAAATTAAAAGTGACTTTCCCCCCACACCCAAAAAATCATACTTGATCTATGTTAATACTTCTTACCCTATGTAAATAAAAAATGAGCTGTATTGAACGAGTGGATTTTTCCATATTTCTGCCTTTTACAGCACATTTCCAGCAGGATGAAATCCTGCCAGCTCTACTAGATTTCACTGTTTCCTGCTAAGTTTGAAGGTCTTTAGATGTCCACAAGGGTTGCGTGGTTGAAGCTTGTGTAAGAACATTACTGTGCAGCAGTGGCAGAATGAGGTGACGCTGGTATGGTATAAAAGTCTTGAGAAAAGAATTTTCTCTAAAACTTTACTTTTTCCTTATGAGAAGGAAAAAGTCTCTCTGTACATACTTACCAGTCTTTATATGCACTGTTTGAAGTTCTGTAGTTGTGGGATCAACTCTGTAAATGAAACAAGCAGTGTTGAATGCTTGTCTCTGCCTTCTTTGATAGGATTTGACTGCTGTCCTCCCTTGCTGACCTTAGGATGGTGTGGTGGTGATGCAGCTTCCTCCTGCACAGTGCTTCTGGCTGGAGACCATGCTTTGGTATTTAAGAGGTGCCTGGGGGACTAGGAGTGCTAGACTGAAAAGATGGGGGAAAAAAACCAACCCTGCCCTGAGGCAGAAAATGTATTAATGAAAAAAAACAAGGGGAGTGTACAGAGACAATCAAGGTATCAATCATGTACCTAACAGAGGAATGTCATTTTTCCTGAAACTGCTGTCAAGTCAGAGTTACTTTGAGTTTTGGTTACCTTTAAGGAGACAGATACTTGGGGAATGGTAGTAAAGAGGAAGCAGCTTAATCTTCATGGAGAAGCGTGCGTGCTTCCTGGAATTTATGCAGGCTTCAGCTGACTGGTGACTGTTCTGTAGAAAATTTATATGGCAGTGGTGAGATGCTGAGAATGCTGATGAAGACAGTGGGTTTTAAAGAGTCCCTCTGAACAATTCCCAGGTATATTTTTCCAGGGTTGCTGTTTGTGACAGTCCTGTGGCCTGCTTGCAAGAGAAGCTCAATGAAAAGTTTGAACAGTCTTCTCCATTTGTTAGCTGAAGTAATAAGTTTGTGCATTAGTGGAGTTAATATTTTCAGTCCTTAGCCCATGGTGTTTGGCTAGGTATATGGCTTTACTCAATAGTTTAGTGAAACTTCAATATGATAAATTAGCTGTCTCCATTAATCCTTTGTCTTTACAAATAACAATTTCTGAATAATTTTTTAGCCTTATTATTCCTGTGGACATCTAAATGCCTCTGAGGTATTTTGACTGTAAGTTAAATAGAGATGAAACTTGAGAATGTCCTATAAGGCTGATGTAATGGTAATGTTACATAGTTTTTGAGCTATGCTTCTGCACTTAGAGAAATTAGAAGCTGATAGAAGATTTGAAGCTTTTCTGTGTTTCTAATCATGCTTTCAGAAGAATTGTGTACTTAAAGGTCTTGAGGATCAAGATCCGTGTTGAATGTCTATGTGCCAAGTATACCTGCTCCAGGGTAGTGGAACAAAAATAGTTAATTTAACAGACCAGAAAAATAGTGTTAATCATGGTTTCTGTCTTTTAGGAGTAACATGAACAAAATCATAAACATGAGCTATTGCTTTAGACTTCTGAGAAGCAACATATTTGGATTCAGAAGCATAGCCATTTAATTACAAAGTTGCTTTTTCCTTCTCACTTTTTTGCTTTGAAGACATTTTATTACAGGGACTGAATTTAAGCTTATAATTTATTCCTTTTAGCATCTTGTGCTTCCAGACTCTAAGCCACTTCAGACTAATAATAGGAACTTCATTAGAATTAGATTAGAATCACCTAATGAAAACTTAATGATTTGATAGTATTTATATTGCTCCAACTCCTCCATTGTTTCCTGAGAAGCAATATATGGGAAATAGGTGAGTTTTCTGCTTGCAGTGTGCGGTCACAGTATACTCAAATTCTAGGAGGCACATTTTGTTGGAGTGAACTAGCTGAAGATGATTTGTAGCTCAACACTTGTATTAATTAGAGATCTTTATGACACTACAGTAGCAATAATGCCTTTGTTTTGGTAGATGGCTGTTTTTCATTCTCGGAAGAGAATGATGCACTATGTGGTGACATCCGGAAGACTTGGAAAATACTGCATTCATGGTATTAGAATTGTTCCAAGTGTTTACTTTGAAACTAAATGAGAATAAAAAAATATGCTGACTATATCAACACCAGAATTTGTTTATAGTGCTACTTCAGAAATGAATAGTAATTCTTTTTTAACAGCTTTTTTCTATGCAGAAGATGTGACTCAGCATAGCAAATCCTCAGTTTTCCTTGTTTGTTTAGAGGAGTTTGTGGAATTCTGATGGTACCCTGGCACCTTAGCAAGGAACTTTTGGTTCCACAGTGAATACCAGATATCAAGTTCTCCTGTAGTTATACAGAGACATTTTCAGTGTGGCTTTTGCCTTCCAGATGTTAAGAGTTGTGTGCATATTGAATAATGGTTTCTATATTGATGATGAAACAACAGGGAGAATGAAATGATCAGAATCCGTGTTTCTTTTCACGTGAGGATGAATGGATAATATAACATGGCAGATCAAATCTATAAATTCTTAATCAAGTTGTATCCTTCCCTCCTTGTCGTGCTTTTTGTTGGGGAAATGTGGAATGAGTATGGATTTGTGGGCTACATTCCTGTGGAGTGCTGTACATGCACACTTGCCCTCATCCCGTGGCAGCCGCAGCTGTGTGTGCGTCAGGAGCCGCCTCCTGCCCGCAGCGTGCGGGGCGGGCGGCAGCCGTGCAGCGCAGCCGTGCAGCACAGCTGTGCAGCGCAGCCGTGCAGCGCAGCCGTGCAGCGCAGCCGTGCAGCGCAGCCGTGCAGCGCAGCTGTGCAGTGCAGCCGTGCAGTGCAGCCATGCAGCGCAACTGTGCCGCAGGAGCAGCGGCAGCAGGGGCCAAAGAGCCGCTGGAGGGTCATCGGCACCACTTTTTGTTTCTGCTTCCCTAACAAATGTGAAGTGTGGGTGAAGTTGGATTCTTTCTCATTTTGAAGGAAGCCAGAGTAGATCTGATTACAGAGCAACTTTTTTATGTAAAAAAAGATTTTCCACAATTTCTCCAATTTTTCCACAACTGGATAAGGCCTTGTGTACCCTGGAGCTCTTCCTCCCCTCCTCTGTCTTCTGAACTAGTTTAACAGCTATTTTTCATTATGCCCAAAGAAAAGTATTGCTTCAGATCTCTTCAAATAATGAACTGTTACGTATAATGTTACTGTTCAATGGCACGTGTATTTTTTAGTCTTTAAGTCTGGTGAATTCACAAGCTACCTTTATATGCTGATATGAAAGTGAAAGCATTTTTTGAATTCCCAATTCCTGCTCTGCAACTTCTGTAAATTGTAGTAAAGTTAATACTGAAACAGAGCATAGTTTATTTTGCCCTTACACATAACATATTTCACTTCTTCTGAATCTGGCAGCTCCTATGGAAGATAATGTGATTGAGAGGAGAGATCATTCCAGGTATAGAACTTGACTTTTCACTGCTCAGTTCAGTTTCATACATACTCTTCAGTTCATTAAGCTCCTAAAATGCTGTACTTTGTTACTTGATAATCAAAACTTTGGAAACGTGACAGTGAAGGGAGTGTAAGCAGACTAGGTGTATATGTTTACTATAATACAGAAATTATTATTAGAATGGCACAGGATTTCTACAAACAATCTGTTTAGAACAATTTATAACTAGTATAATACAGAATTTATAATATGACAATTGAAGATTTCTTATTGACTGCATCCTAGCTTATGATTTCTTATCAACTAAGTAATATAGATTTTATAATGCAACTTAACTTACTATTTCAATTGCTGGAACCCTCTGCAGATAGGGTCAAACCCCAGTATATTGTTTGATGTATCAATATAACAATCATAATCTAGACTGGCAGATGGTATGGAAGACAGGAGTCAGTCCTCAGAGGCAGCAGATGATGGAAGCATCTCTGGCCACAAGGTCTCACTATCCACCAGCAGCTCAAGTCCAAGTTCCCTGCTCAGGACTTGCAAGTGCCTGATGTTAGGGGCAGTTCTATATTCCGTGTGCTGTTGTGCCTCCCAGCGATGGGTTCGTCACCAGCACTGCGACCTGGGATGTTCAGTGCTGGTACGGGAGGGAGTAATCGCCCACATTCCCAGGGATCTTGAAGCTGGTAGGGAGAGGAAGGAGAAATCCATTTGGTTTGTCTGCTTGGTTCACAGGGCCTTCGGTGCCTGAGAATAAGGGGGAAAGGGTTGAATATGTCACCTGTTCAGTCACAGAGAATACCTGCTTGCCTTATGAAGTGCTGTTAGTTATGCTAACCACATTACAGGGACGCAGGGCAGGGCCTGCGGGTCACACCAGTCTTACCTGGCATCTCCACAAGGCAAATTCCAGTTCTGATAATGCTAAAGTCTCAAATAGTGGTGATTGTGGATGTTTTTTATATAGGCATTTCTCACCTATAAATAACACTTCTTATGAAGATATTTGAGATGTGGAGCAGAGCAAAAGGAATTTAATCTTGAGTAATGTTTATAATAGAGGGTTTCCCTAGACAGTTCCCTTTCAGCTTTATTTAGATAACTCATCTATTTTAAAGGACAAGTCAGGGAGAAAATAACACCTATTGAAAGTGGACTGCTTTTGTTTAGGTTTTCCTTACCAGCTGTGATGCTGACATTTCCATGGTGTGGATTGCTTATGAATAGGAAGATGCTCTTATACCAGATCTGAATATGTCCAGGCTCCCTATGAGCTCTATGACTAGCATGTAAGAACACTCAAGGCCATAAAGTACTTAGTTAAAAGTTTATTTTTGTGATGACATACACAGATGAGCCTGGATTTTTGGCATAACTCCACTTTTCTTTGCAACAAGTCTACATCTTTAAATGTAAAGAATGAATGTGCCTGGAGTATGGGCAGTTTTGTATTCAAAGACAGCCAAAAGGAGAGACATTGCGATCTGTCTCTGATGCATTTCTAAAAGTCGATTCTCAGCTTACCCAAAGGATGTGAATTCCTCTGTAGATACCTTCCGGAAAAAAAGGGCAGGAATGTGTTTTTGTTACCTGCTGTATCTTATTTTTGTGATTGATAGGGATAAACGTTTTCCAGTGTTGAAATGCTTTGCCCTAAATACAGTATAGTGGGTAGGAAAACTGGTAAAGGAGCTGGGATACTAAATGTCCTACTACTGTGGCTTCGAAGGCAAGGCAGTGCAATATGTGGCATGATTGTATAGGGTAATTTATTGTTTCTCCCATATTCTTAACAAACACAGCAGCTTTGGTTTTGGTGGTTCATTCATTTTACTTACATTATTAGAGTTATACTAGATAAAGCCTCCATGACAAAGAAAAAACTTACCTCAGACTGGAGTTTAACATCAGCACTTGCCATTCTCTGTTACAAAAGCTGGGGAGGGAACAGAGGGATGGCAGTTGAGGTGGAAGGAGCTTTTGACAGGGTTACTTGAATGCCCCAAACATAGTTAATGGCCATCCTTGGACTTTTCAATCTGATCTTAGTGTGTTGATGGCATTGTATCAAGCTGACAAGAGCTGAGCTCTGTATTGCTCTAGGCAGAAGTCTCCTTAACAAGAAAGTGTCTTAAAGCAAAAAGCCATCACTTTGGCTGAAGTTTCGTTTTAAAGCTGAACACAGTCACTATTAAATAAATCTATATCAGATCTAAATATATCTGGTTTCACTTTCTAACCACGGATTTCTTAAATACCTTTGTCAGTGAGAGTAGAACTCTTAAAATTCTTTTACCCATGGCTGGTGGTGACAGCTGATTATTCTTCTGATAAGAGAGATATTTCAGAAGAGATCCTGCAATACAGTGTGTCTGGGCTCTCTGATGGAGAGAAGTAAGACTTGTATTTTCCAGATCATTGGTAGAGTTTCTCTATTTTCTTGTACAGTTCCAATTTGTCTTATTTCCTGAATAATTAGTTTTTGATTGACACTTATTTGCTGTACCCTGATACTAGAACCATCTGTGTTCAGGAAAGCAGTTCTAGTGTCATGTGCTTTTGGCAGAAAATTCTATTCTATTCTGCAGATTTGACAGGGAGCAATGACAGGGAACCTCTGTGTTGGGTTTGGATGGCTGGATTTTTTGGTGAGGAGGGAAGAAGCCAACTATGGAAGTGATTTTTCTGTAGGAAGTTGCTAGAAGCTTCCTTCTTGCCTGGCGAAACCAATGACAGGCTTTCTTTCAAAACAGATGTACTACTAAGCCAGTTGAAGTAATCGGTAACACCTCTGTGATGACAGATTTAGGGAGGGGAAATGTGTACAATTCCTCTTTCTTCCTCTCCTTGGAGGGGTGGTGGAGGGGGCTGCCGGTCCCCTTCCTGAGGGGGCGGCTGTGCCACACTGCTGGGGACTATCCCGGTGCCGCGAGCAGCCACGCGTTGCCACACGGCCGCCACCATTTCGGCATGGCTCTCAATGGCCTTTATCTGCTTGGCCACGTTCAGCCAGCCCAGCCATGGTGTGAACAGAAGGGCAGAAGCAGCAGCAGCAGCTTTCCCTTTTTGGTGCCCCACATGAGGAGAGGTGCGAGTGGAGCTGGCGGCTGGCACGGCTCGCCCGGTGCAGACCGTGTGACCAGGAGCGAGAGGCATGGTGAGCAATTCCCTGATGTGGAGCACGGACGGGAACTTTTCAGGGCAGTGGAACTTTATAAAAACTTTTCAATTGATAGAACTTGAAAACAAACAGATCTACAGACACCAGTTCTCTCCCAAGTCAGAGAACAGGGAAAGATGAAGACATGTGAGGAGAACAACATGGCGACACCAAGGTCAGTGCAAAGGAGGGAGAGAAGGTGCTCCAAGCACTGGAGCTGAGATTTTTCTGCAGTCTGTGGTGAGGACTATACTACAAACTGTTCCCCTGTAATTCGTGAAGCGCACAAGAGGATGCAGAATTCACCTGCAGCCCATGAGAAAAAGGTGCTTGTGATGGAGCGTGTGGCTGCTGCGAAGCTGTGATCTGGTGAGAAGCTTGAACAGAGAGAGGGAGAACTCTTATTTCCAGAGATAGAGGAAGACAACCTTTGCTTTTTTACTAGAACAGCTTATCCTTAAAAACTGTACCCCATAAACTAATGGCCCACATAAACATTTGTGGGAACACTGCTTTGCCCATGGGAGGGACACCTGTTATGGCAGGTTGGACGGGACTGTTCTCATGAAAATTCACAGTTCACAAAGAACTATCTGCTGTGGGAAGGATCCCATGGCATAGCAGAAGAGATTCCTCTCCCCCTAAGCGAACTGAAGAAAGATTTTTAGAAGTAACAAATTGACTAAAAACCATGTTTTATCTCCCTGCGCTGTTGGTGGGAAAGAAAGAAGGGCTGTGGGAGAGAAATGTTGTAAAGGTTTATTTTAGTTCTTATTATCCTCTTTTAATTCTGTTAATAAAGTTTTCTTTATACCTTTTAGAGTTTTGAGCCTGTTTTGCCCATAGAATGTTTTCTCCTAATTCTTATCTCACCCCATTTAATTTCTTTTTCTTTCCCCCTCCTCTGCTCAACTATAGCAGAGGAGAATGGGTGAATGATTTCTCGTGGGTGTGCTGGCGTTTAGCCAGTATCAAACCATGACTACCTCAAAATACTTTCTATAATTTACCTGGGCAAAACATCTCTTATAACCAGTTCTTTTAGTGTTTTAGTGAGGAAATAAAGAGAATAGCTCAAAAAGCTCGGCTGTTCCCTCCTGTGGCTGTTTTGCTTGTAATGTGGGGGGTTATTGCTGATTATGAATCTCCCTGCCTTTTTCTTTCTGTATGGAAAATGTGATATCTGGTTAATGCTGAAGCTTGCTGTATCTTAGCCTTAGCATAGATTGTCTTAACGCTTGCATAGAACTTTTCCATAATGCATAATCATTGCAATCACAGAAATACCTGTACAGCATATTTGGATAGGTTTTTCTGGATTGTTTATGCAATGGGCTTTTAAAACATAGTATTGGACAAGCTGGATCTGAGACTTTGTGTAAGCTAATTTCCCACAAAAAGGTGAATACAGCAGTTGAGTAACCCAGTAGTTTTGTAGCTGTAATAGCGATGTTTTTAAATGTTCAACTGCAAAACAAATTCAATGAGGAATTAAAGGGATTAATTGAATGTTGAAAATGCAGAAGTAGCAGTTCTATGTGTGGGCATAGATTTCATGTAACAGTGTATTTTTAAGTGAATTATGTCATAATTGCTAAGATAAGCAAAGTAGTATACAAGTGAGCTATAAGGAGAGAGATTTGATCCCAGCATAAATTAAGAACACAAAGTGGGCAGGAATTGTTAGTAAAATGTATTTACATGATTATTGTGAGGTTCTTAAGAACTCAAGTATTTATCATGTAAAGATGTAAAGGGGAATAATGATTCATTTTCTGTGGAGAAGCTAAGTTTCAGAAAGATTTGGAGTTCAGTATGGAGGTGTAAATGAGCTTTACTCAGCTGATTTATAATTTATTTTTAATCACTGGAAGTAATACAAAAGAAAGTGAGTAATATTGAAAGTTGTCTTAGAGTATTGTGGAGTATAAGCTAGAAACTAAAAGAAATTAAACATTCTTTGCTCTCTGCTTGTTAACCAAAAGTATTCCTTTGCCACCAATGGAATTAATTCTTTTGAAACTGAAGAGACTCGTTTGGCCCAATGGTGCTATGGAATATTTTGTAGGGCTGATTGATTCATAACACATTTAATTGTGCTGGAAATATGCTATACAATATTTCATGCAACATACACCATATACAACATAGCTTTCCAAGCTTGTGTATAAGCACAGGTGCTTTGTATGTTACATTAAAAAAAAAAATCCACATGTATTCATGAATAGAAACCTAATCTAGATTTGTGCACGCACAGTTTGTGTGCACAACTACATTCTGCTCCATGCAAAAGGAGTCCTGAAGTTACACTGTATAGGAGTTACATCTAAGAATTACCTACGGGACTCTTCTTCAGAATTAGGATGTTGTTGGAGATTAAATAGAAATACTTCATTGCTGCTTCGTCCATTTTCATAAACTTTATTATAGTTACTACTGGCTTTTTTACAGATAGTTGCAGTTTAGTCTTGGATTGGAGACTGGTTTAAAATTTGTGTCCACTAATCAGCTTTATTTAATAGGACATTTCTACATGTTGGGAAGAGCAGAAGATGTGCATAAAAATGCAGGTACTATAGGTTGGTATGTAAGACTTTAGATTTTGAGATATTTAGTCTTCTCCAATTGCCCCGCTGTCTAACCCTTCAGATACCTAGTCAACAAGAAAACTTACAAGTTTTCAACAAGTTTCATCCTCATCTTCAGAAATTAAAACCACTGTAGAGTTGGGGAAGCTCTTTTGTTAGTGACCTAAATTGCAGAAGTCTTTAAAGGAGGTTTGTGCTGAAATACTGTAGAGTAATACTGAGCCACTAAAAACAAGACTTGGTAAATCATAACCTCTGATGAGGTTACTGACTTTTGTTTTTAAGGAGAAGAAGAAAATAGAATTTATTTCAAATACAGTTACTGTGCAATGAAAGTATCAGACCTTTATAAATAATGGAATAAATGAAGTGTCACATCCTGGTATGAAGGATGTGGGCATGTGCACTGAGCAAGTTATATACTCCAACCATCTCACCTCACTTTCTGTCTTTTTGAGACTTGACTAGTGGAGAGTAGTTAAAACTAAAATATTTGTCACTTGTTGATCACAGCTTTTCAAATATCCTTCTTCTCTTTGCCAAGTCAGGTTCTGCAAGGGTTAAATTCACATTTAAAAAAAAAAGGAGAGAGGAAAAAATACCTTTATGTCAAGTTTAGAACAACTTGAAGGAACTTGTTTGTATAAGCTTAAATCTCAGATAAGTATTTGTTGAAATATGCTCTCTGTGAAAAAGTGGAATATGCTCTATGTGCAAAGTGGAATGCAGAAAGCACCTTTTGGGTTATATCCTTTCAGAAGAGGTGAAGTGTGGCCATATGTAGTAGCTCTTGAGAAGGTTTCTACTGTGTGAACCCAGATAGTTAGAAGCAATTCTAATGGCTGTGTTGCATTGAGGACAGGATGGCAGGGAGTGCATGGTCTGTAGCATGAAGGGACAGGTTGGCTGGAAGGGCATGCTTACACTCGAGAGGATAGCAGCAAAAACACCAGGACAAGATGAAACTCTGACCTGTTGTCTGTTGTGAAATGGGAGTAGTAGGCATCTTGATGTGGTCTGAAATTGCATTATTTCACTGTTAACTTTTGAAATCGGCAAAGAGAAGTTGTCTGTAGCAGAATGACTTTTCCAGTAGTGGAAAAACCCCATTGTTCTTACAAAGCCCTTTTTTTTTTTCTTTTTTAATCTGACCATGGGTAATCCTTTTGTTTTGTTCTTCTGCAGGAGACAACTGGATATAAAGGCTTCATGGTTTATCCAATCCGAGCTTTCATTATACTGTATCAGTTTCCGAAACAGAGACTGGGTGTTAAACCTGTCTGTGCTTTGGTTATGGTGTATTTAGTATTCTCTGCTTTGAGAGTTTTGGAGGACTCATAAGGCTCAGTGTATCTGAAGAAGCCCTACCTTCTGACAAGGAATGGGTGACTGTAATCCATTCTGTGCACTCATTTGTAGGATCCTAATTTGTTATGGTAAATGGATGTCTGTGACAATTCAGTTACACTGTATGATAGTGCATTACTTCTGTAGTCTGTTACCTCTCAACTGAAATGCTTATCTGGGTAGTCTGGTTTCTAATAGCTGCTCCTCTGGAACACTTCACGCTTCTGCTTGTTTAGTAGATGAGACAAAAGGAGTCTTCTGACCAGATGTGAAAGGTTTTATTATCTCTATCCCTGCTTGTTCACCTTGTGAGCCAGAGAATGAGAACATCTTTAGGAGGAAGGAGGTGTACAGCTACTCAGTGTCTGACTCCTGCTTCAGTACATGAAACTGCTTTTTCAAACAGGCTTTATACATGTGTAGGTCCAACCTCTCAAACTAGCATATTGTGTAGAGTATTAAAAAAGCAGGAGAAAGAAGAAACTATGTATACTGGCTTTATTCTAAACCCAGAAAGCTTTTTGCATTGTCAGCTCATCTTAGTAATGTGGTGAAGAACATCCCATTGCAAGTCATCTCTGTCTGAGAAGAAAACACAAAAAATATACTTTTTTTGTAGTTTAATTTTTCCAAAATGTTTTGAAGTGTTACTTGCTGTCATTTAACTTGAGGAAGTAGTCAAGATTTTATCCTGGCATTGGGTGAATAATTCCTCTATGTGCTATTCTGCTTGTCTTTTTTGTGGCCTTTGTATACAAATCTATTTTAAAAGCAAAGATCTTGGTAGTTTTCTACAAGTAGATTAAAATATTGGCATAGATGAAAAAGATATATAAGGAAAATCTTGGCCTTTTTTCCTGTATGCCTAATAGCTAAAAATATTCTTTATCCTGTTTCAGTGTACACTCATGTAGTCAAAGTAATGAGAGGATTTGTCTCGATGTCTACTGAATGATGAATTCATTAAAGTGATGTTATGAGTCTTACCTTAGCTGAATTGTGCTGACTTGGTGGTTTCTTCCTTGGGATGTCTTATTTAATTTTTAAAATATCTTAATTCTTTTATTACCTACATTATTGGAATTTTTAAAGGCTTTGTTCTGTAAGCAGACAGAACAGGACATGTCAATATTTGTCTGTGACCACATCCTGCAGAAACATGACTAGTTAGTCCTGTTGGGAGTTTTTTTTTTTTTTAAAGAGACGTTTTTGTTTTGT
>VZRX01018688.1:0-33261 GCA_013398075.1 Notiomystis cincta | reverse complement strand
TTTTTTTTTTTTTTAAGATGAGCTCGGAATTTTGACATGAAACTCATACACAGTTAAAAAGCTTTGTGATTTGACTGAAAACATCATGTGAACCAACAATACACGAAAATAGCCAAGCAAATAGCAATTAAAACATATACAATATCTTTCAGTCATGAGGTATTGTTGGTGCTGTTTTCAGATGTGCAGAGGGAAAAGCTCTCAATTGTTCTTAAGTCGGCTGGTAACTGAATCCACGTTTGTAGAGCTTGACAACAAAAGGCTTTTTGTTCCCAGTTTGTATTCATCTAGGACATGCCAAATAACTACAACATAGTTTATAAGCAAGCCAATATGACATGTTGCTTAAATGACTTACCAGAAATCCATCATTTATATTGAAATATTTAGAATTACAGGTAGAAGCTTGTTGGGAACTTTTAGCTTTCTGCATGGATGAGCACAGTGTAATTATTTGAGGAAGCACACATTGCTATATTTGATGTGGCAGCAATATGTGCAACTTGAGCAAAACTCCTTCTGAATATTACTTGCAATCATGTCATTAATTTAGTGAGGCAGTACTGACTGGGGCAATGCCAGTGGGTGCCTGATAAAAGAAGCAATAATACCTTTTATTCCTGTGGTTCAAAAATAAAGCGTGCTAGAGAAAATGATTCTATTCCTTTCCCCCACATCTGTTCAATTCCCCTGGACTTTGTAATCATCATAGTTGTGTGACCATATGTGATTTGCATGCCAAGTAAGCGTGAGTGACTTCCTCTGCAGGGCTATTCAGTAACCTGCATCTTCCCACTGTTGGTGTGATACTTGTGCCTCCGGTGCTCTTCACAAGGATCAGCATGTTCCTTGTAGGGTGTTACTCTAATCATGGTGAATGAGCAGGAACACTGGTGGGACTGTAGAAGATTTGGCATGTACAGTTTACTGATATTTTTCTGTTCATTGCATAGGGGAACAAAAAATCTGGTTAAATAGGGACTGACCTGAAAGAACAGAAAGAAATAACATTTGATAAAGCACAGTACCCACCCCTCCATGTAACACTTTAAATTGTATCAATCGTGGTGGTCATGTTCTTGATTAAAACAGATGTAGCCAAAAGACAGAAGTGTAATGGTTCCAAACTATGAAATGCATTGAGGTGATGGTTATGTCTTGATAAATAAGCACATCATTTTAAGTTGTCAGTATGGGCTTTTTAACTCATCTTAAGACTGTTCCTTTTCTGCCCTTTTTCAGGTAGCGGTGCTACAGCAGTTGTCCAGGCAGCGCTGTGCAAACCCAGGCAAGAACGTGTAGCAATAAAGAGGATCAACTTAGAAAAATGCCAAACCAGTATGGATGAATTACTTGTAAGTAAATCAGGGGGCAGTATGTTACATGGAGACTTACCTTCTGTTTTGATTTTGTTTTTTGCTTGGTCCAAGAGTGAGGGTAGAATTTTATGCAGGATGTGAGAGAAGGATTTGAAAATAATCTGAAAAACTTACACTGTTCCCTAAAGATAAAATTTTTTAATATATATTTGCTAAGGCCACAAAAATGAGATATGCAGACTTGAACCTTGGGATGATCAACTTGGGGTAACTGTGGGAAGACCCTAAACTCTTTTCTGGAAGCTCAGTTTTTAACAGATTACTGTCTGGTTGTCTGTCTTTTTTTTTAATACTGAGGAAAATGACATTTTCCTTTGGTTAAACACTGATTAAAAGTATGAAGATAAAATTTAGTAGGTCTCCTTAAAATGTCTAAAGCACCAAAACATGTTGGATCATTTTGTAATGGTAACTTTTAAGGAGCAAAGGAGGAATGGCTACACTGCCATCTACACAAGGAAACTCTTGTTAAAACTAATAACACACATTTATCCAATAGGCCATAAAAAGAATGTTTGAAGAACGTTATTTGTTTGGCCACTGATCAGAGAAGAAAGGGACCTGTAAGAGGCCAGTTGTAAAGGAACTGCAAGAGTTTTTCCTCTGCACTGGTTATGGCAATCCAGACAAAGTCACAAAAAGCTGTTAAAACCCAAAACCTCTTGCTTTCTAATGCTCCTAGTTAGGTGCTTATAAGATTAATGCGTGTTTATATATAGGCAGCATAACAAGATTTGAAGGACGCAAAACCATTCTAAAAGTGAGAACACTCTCTTCTGTTCCACAGGTTATACTACAGCCTAGAGACTGTGGGCTTTTTCTAATGCAGAAATTCCTGCCTCTGAAGGAAATGATCTCCTCAGCAGGGAATTGCCAGTGCAAAAGATATCTTGAATTTGATACAGAGGGTATGGTCCGTCCAGTTTCTTCAGATAAAATGGCTTTTTTACAGTGGAGGACCCAAAATGCTCTTCCCCTGGTGATTGATGGCATTCGCCTTCAGTTTATGTGACAGCTTGTATGCGACATTGTTGTGCTTTTTACGAGGATTGTGGTAGTGGAAGTTACTTCTGAGGTAGTGAGAATTCTGTCAACTGAAAACTCAAAAGATAAATTCTGAAGTGTGTTTAAAAGAAAACAGCCCAAGGTGAGATGCTGTGCATGATGTATTAACAGCTACAGTCCCCAAAGAACATTTCTATAGAAAGATAAATACTAATAATTGTAACATAAAATGGCCAAAATTGGATCTTTTTGGTTAGAATTTGAACTAATACTGGGAATTAAGAATTAAAATGTTACAAGCAAACAAGCAAAACCAGACAAAGCTGCCAAAAACCTGCTAGAGAAATTCATGTGGTTTGGAGAAATGATTACACTTAGTTACTGGCTTGTAAAAAGTTACCTTGCCAAGTGTTTGAGTGTGTTTACTGTTGACATGTCTCCACACTGTCTGTCAAATGAGGCAGTAGGTCTTGAATTTTTGGTCCTATATTGCTTTCCTTTGGTACGAAGACAACTGTTCATACCATCTTTTTTATTTTTTAACATAAGTCAATTTCTGCTTTTCTGTGCTCAGATTTTTTTGTTTCTTTTATTTGTTGATCTGTTTTGATCTGAACATGAATTCTGGTTTTCCTGGTTCCTTGTTAGGAGAGTTAAAAAAGTGCATACACATATGTGCATACATGCACATACATAATTAACTTTGTTCTGTGAGATTCAGTATTCTTGTGAGTCAGTTCTATTAGAGAAACTTTAAAATTTTGTTCGAAAAATAGAGACTTTTTCTGGAAAAAGACATAATTGACCTTCAAAACTCTTGTTACAACTGTACTAACATTTTCATTTCAGTTGGTAGTACTTAGAATGTTCTTGAGTTTTTGGCAGAATTTGAGTCTAAAAATTTTGAGTCCAATCAGTTTTTAATCACTTATTTTTCTGATGAAACAGTTTCTATTGGCACAGGGATGTTCTAAAATTGTCTACTCTCTGAACACACTGTTTTTTAAAATGCTGGTGCAGGGTGCTTATGAATGCTGTGCACAGGCACCCTTCACAAACTCTCAGCTGTGTGGCCTTCAGGGAAGTGGAAATGCATCAAGCCCGGTGCCCATGTAAGCAGATTTAGGATTTGGGCCGGTGTCAATTAAAATAGAAAGGCCATGTGGGAGGGAGTTTAAATATTACTGAGGTTACACAAACTGCCAAACTCCTGAAATTCGATACTCTGTTTCCTGCAGTGTCCTGTGTTCTCACTATTGTAACCTAAGTGTAACTTAACCCCCAGAGCCAAGGATGGAGTCCTGTCCTTAGTACTGTCCTGACTGGGCATCTTCCCCATTCCTTTACCTCCAGTTTTTTAAAACAATCAAAACCTCGAGACTCCAGACTACAGGACGCTCTGTAGAATGGTTGTTCGACTGGACAGGTTTTCTAGGCTGTGAGCGTTTCTGCTCTGGGTTGCCCTTGGCTCTCGGCAGGAGCCGCTGGCCTGTCCGGGGCCACACCCGGCTGTCAGTGAGGGGGCCCAGGGGAGCGCCCGCGGGCCGCCGGCTCCTGCCGGGCCACCGGGAGCTGGCCTGGCCTGCGCTGCAGCTGAGCACGGACAGGAGCTGTCTCGCAGTTGCTTATTAACTGTGTCACCGACCTGCCCTTAGGCTGAAAGACATTTTTATGCAGCTGCTCACTGAAACTGGATCAGGAATAACCTGGCTGAAAGAGGTTAGCTTTTAACCTGGGCATATTGCCTGGTGCAGCACGCAAGTGCCTGTGCTAGTACAAGGCAGGGAGAAGAGAGGAATGAGGGAGAGACTTAAACTGCTTTTATTTCTTTGCTGCTGTTGAATGTCTAAGATGACATGAATTTGAAGAAGGCTCCAGCCTGTTCTCCTGGATGTTCTGCTGCAAGCTGTTTCCCTGGCAGTGTATTTTAAGTGAATGCTTTCCTCTCTCATCTGTGCATATCATGGGCCACAGCCAAACAGATGAAGTCTGTGGAGGCTTACTATTCTGTTTGTGATAGGAGTTTTCTAGAACTGCAAGTCTGAAATTAATTCTTTCCTGACTAAAATTTCATCTCTTATCTCTCATGAGGTGCTTTCTGTTTGTTTATTTTTGTTTTGCAAAGACTCTGAAAAAAAACCTCATGAAAGCTGAGACACAAGGTGCCTTTGGCAGTGGTTATTGTGGTAGTTCAGTTGTTGCCCATGAGTTAATGCAGAGAGGTAAAATATTCAAAGCACTTTTCAGTTAAAGATAGTGAAGCTTATCTCAGTCAATTAGTTACATTTCTGTATTATTAATATCTGAGAAAAATAGACGAGGTACATTTTTGCCCAATGGAGTCAGCTGGACTTTTCGAGTCAGTGTTATATTACCAGCATGGGAAAATAATAAAACAGTGTATGAAATGAAATAGTAACCAGGAGTGGGAGAGTTACAGTTAAGGTTTGGAATAGGTAGCTGAATTAAGAACTTGAGGCAGTGATTTGACGTGTGTTTAAGATGACATGTCTTCTGGGAGAGGGAAATGTACTCCACACGTCTGTCTTCTGTTTTCCACCTACTGTCTTCTGGGGGATGACAGGGAGCTATCTTGCAAATTGCTCTTATTATTCAGGTTCATTGATTCATTATCCAGGCATTCTTCCTTCTGTGGTTCAGGGTTCAGAAGTTGTCTAAGAAGGAGGACTTTGGACAATGGAACAAGCTGAAATATGTGTCAAACTGCAGACTGACTTTAACAGTCACCAACAAGCACTATGAGATTAAATCCCAGCCTTTAATACATATAATTAACTTATTATTAGAAACCAGCTGTGATTTTGAGTGCATTGCAAATAACAAAAATCCTCTTTCAAACAATTTCTATAATGAAGTTTAAAGTTGAAAATGGCATTTGTGGCAGCTTTAATCAACCTAAGTGGGACCTGCGTAGTGCCTACGTTGCACAAGTGCAGTAGAGTCAGAGAGAAACACAGTCCAGCTCAAAGCAGTTGCATTTCGGAGGAGAGGAGGAAGAGTTTTTTTTAGCTGGATTGGCTTCCAGACTGGCTCACCCTCCAGGAGCATGTCCTGTAGCACCAGGGATGAACCGGAGCTCTGTGGCTGGAGATAGAGGGGGAGAAGTAGCGTTGTGGCAGCTTAAATTGCTGTGAGGCCAAACCCTGTGGTACAGAAGAGGCCTCATGCTCCTATGTAAAGGATTGGCAGAAGAATGAGAGCGGCTGGAAAGGTGTTACAGAACAATTATGTGAAAGAGTGAATAGAAAAAGGACTCTGAATTAACAGATACAAGGCAGTCATTCTTAATGTGTACAGCTGTGGCGTGTCATAGATGGTGTTACTTGGTAGTGCCACGTTGTGCATCTGTTGGTGACTGGTGTTTCTCTAGTCAATTGTTTCCTATGACTTTTGGTCTGTAATATTGCTTTTTCTCCATTTCTGTTTCTTGCATGGCTCTGGTGTCCACCTGTCCATCCCACAGTAGCTGAGCCAGTGGCGCTGTGTCCTTTGTCCGATGGCTTCCTTCCTCCTTCCCTACCTCTTCCCATTCTACTCTTCATATCCCTTTTGAACAGAAAATGCAGTAGATTTTGACCTTTCCTTGCATTTTGTTGTCCAGCCTGTACCCACACCTTCAGCTCTTGGAGACTACTCATTCTTCATTGCTTACTGTGAATTTGAGACTTTAATTTCTTTGCTGTTCTCAGAAGTGATGTAGCTATGCCTGTATCTCCTGGCCAAACTTCCCTCGTGTTCTTAGTAATAATGGTTTTTTTTGCATGCAGATCTTTAGGTAAATTGAAATGTTTTAATGCCTTGATACATACTCTGTACATACTTCAGTTATGTTATAGTATTTCACTTAGGAAATTAAAATTTATATTAGCAAAACTGATAGCTGGCTCTGTTGTGTTGGGCTTTGTATTTCTTACAGAAAGAAATTCAAGCAATGAGTCAGTGCAATCACCCTAATGTGGTGACCTATTACACATCTTTTGTGGTGAAGGATGAACTTTGGCTGGTTATGAAGCTATTAAGTGGGGGTAAGTTTCTGGTTTTACTTGTTTAGTTGCAAGGCAATTGTAGGATTTTTTTCCTAATGTACCACCTTTGAGTTCATTGATCTAAACTAACTAATGAGAAAGGGGTAGACACTACATAGGATAAACCTTGAGACATAGGCACGTTAAGGAGGAATGTGCAAGCTTACAAAATTTGTGTATCTGTATTGATAGGACAGGCTAAGAATTACTGAAATACAGTAGTTTCATAAACAGAATTTAATTTTCATTCTGAATCAATTTATCAAAATTCACTATTAAGGCTGTGTAGGGAAAACTGATTAGAATTAAGTCAGTTCTGTCAGTGTGATCTTTTATGGAGTTTCTCTAGAATCCCCTGTATTTCTAGAAAAATGCATATATTTCTGATTTCATAATGAGTATTACTCATTCCTTATTCTAGCAAGATTCATCCTAGGCCAAGTATTACACATATTGCATCCTTTTTATTGCTTAAGCTAACCAAAAACTCATTGCTTTTTTTTTTAATGATGATGGTTTAATGGTATAAAATCCTCATTTAGTTCTGGAAGAGTTAAAATGGGACTGAACATAATGTGCTTGTACTTTAGAAAAGAGAGGCCCCAAAATAAGATGTGATGGCCCTGGTGTTACACAGTATTGTTTAAGATTAGTCGTGAGGGCAGCAGGCTACTTCCCCATGATGCTGGAAAACAAGGAGGGGAAGTACTCCTAACACTTGTTGAGTCACATTTGGTTGAATTGGTCAGTTCAAGCAAAAGCAAGCACAGAGCATGAGAGAAACCTGTGATTCATGTTAGGAATTTACTGTGAGCTGTTGAATTGTGCTTGGATAAAACCCAAAATGTTTCCATTAAATGCCTTGAAGTGTATATAACTGAAGTTCAGTGTCAAACTGTGTCACTGGAAATGTTATCATTTCTTTGCATTGTCTCCTTCCAATCTTGCAGCTGCATGTTTACATTGAGAGCACATGAACCATAATCTAAGCTGGATAATAAGCCAAGACCTTTGCAGTACATATCTGTTTAAATATGGGGTACTCCTGAATTTTTAATAAGTGGTTGCTTTGCAAGCTGTTAGCAGATCTTACTAATGGATCATTAAGTGTTAGGATATTTTTGACAAAAAGCAGTGTCTGTATCTCGTTTGGATGGGTTAGTGGTGTGCTTTATTCTAAGAACTGGTTACATGAAGCATTTACACATACATGCAAGGATTTAAATTGCAGTAGCATAGAAAGAATGAGAAAATACAGCTTTCTAAAGAATCTGATATGATAATGCTTTGTATATGTTGTTTTTTTTCTTTCCTGGATCTGTAATACAGGTTCAATGCTTGATATAATAAAGTATATTGTCAACAGAGGAGAGCACAAAAATGGTGTGCTTGAAGAACCCATAATAGCAACAATTCTTAAAGAAGTTTTGGAGGGCTTAGACTATCTACACAGGAATGGGCAAATTCACAGGTAGGAGCATATTCACAGTGAAAAGCATTTTCAAAATTGACTGTAGCTTGTTGATTCTGGTCAGCTGCAGTGCCTTGGCTAAGGAAGTTGTGTTGCCTCTTTCACATACCATAAATGTGATCAGTAATTATCACTTGATAGTGCTCGGGCAGATGCTGTAATCTTGGTTGCAGTTTGTCACAATATTTAGTATTTGCCTGGGTCTTTATCCTGTCTCTCTCTTCTAGTTTTGATAGGTTTGTGCTGTGATAAGCATGCCAGAACTGTGGTCTGTAGTCCTGTGCCTGCTGGTGCTCCAGCTACCTAATCTGGTTGTAGTTTATGGTATATGTCTTGTGACTTGGTTATTGTGTTGCACAGTAAACCTGTAATCTTGGGTGCTCCAACTCCTGTAAAAATGCAAAATTATTTCTTTCCTGGTAATCAGTAAATATTACAACTCTACAGGCCTTTTTTTATGACCACATGTGAAGCTGGGATTGGTACTGTGGAACTGCACCTTAGTGTACATGTATCTAATGACTGCTGTCTTCTGTATATTCTCTCCACTGACTTCCTCCATGTAAATTGTGCAGATCCCCTGGGGTGGTCTACACATATCTGCTGTAGGAACCCAGAAGTTGTTCCCATAGTTTCATTGTTGGAAGTGTGTTCTGACCTTCCTATTAATTTTATTGAGGTGAATTTTTCTTTTAGGAAGGTGTCTGCAGTAGATTCTCTGTTTTAAGCATTAGCCTATGATAGGGAGATCTTTTATCCAAAAACCAGGTTTGCTGCAGATAGGACTCAGAATGGAGGTGGTACAGATGTAGCACAGTAATTGTTCTCTATGTGTAGTTCTTGTGTCTCATAAATGAACTGTCGCTGATGTAAATCAAGAGCTGTTTCCTCCTTTTGTAGAGAAAATTGAGATAAATGGAGAAATAAAGAATAGTTATCTTGACTTCCGATCTGGAATGCCAAAGATGTGCCTCAGACCTTAATTCACAGTATTCTGTTAAGCTGATATTGTTGTGAAGGGCACTTTCATGAGCTTCTAAGGATAACAGGGCTCTTTGAGGTTGGATTTGTGAATTCCCCTTGTATATCTTAAAATACCTTAAGATAAAAAGAGAGATCTATATGATACATCTGAGATTTCTCCTTTTTTTAAACTGTGCAGAAGTCCTGTTGAAGTTGAAACACTGTGCCTTCGATTTCCCATTACATTATAGGTGAATGCTGTGGATGATGTGTTCAGGGAATACTGTGTCAGATGGCATTTGTTGGTTGGAGATGTGTCCAAAATTATTCATGGATCTTGTTCNAGTAATGTTAATTCAATAAAACTTGGAAAGATTAAATTATTAAATTTCTCAAATCTTAATTGTTATGAGATATTCTGTATGATAGAAAATTATGCATTAAGGATGGAGTGCATGTTTATTACGTGTGGGTAGGGTGTTAAATGGATATTGTTAACTCTTAAGCACGTACTAAATTTTGAACACATTCAATGCCAAGTAGCTTTTCACCACTGTACCCTATAGCAAAATATGGCTGCTATTCCTGAGCTTTAATAGCTTAATTGGATAGAAATGTTCAGTACATTTGCCTTTTCTGAAGATAGGTCTCGTCTCTGATGAGGTTGAAAAGGAGAATTTTTTTTCAACTTTTCATTTTCATTAGTGGTGCAGTTGGATGTGAAAAAGCATTAATTCTTGGTTTACAGCTCTGAAAGCTTTCAGATTTTGAGACTATTTTTATAAAAGATGGTAAACCAGACTTTGAACGTAAATATCTATCTTCATAAAATCAATCCCTGAATTCTTCTCATTTATGCTAAAGCTGAATTTTGGTCTTTTTATACATGAAAATTTGTTAGAGTTTGAGTTCTGCAATCTGTTTTAATGTTACTCAGTTAAATTTTTCTGGTTTAAATTTGAAAATCCTATCTTGTGAAACTATTCAGTATGCAATATTTATTTGTTTGCATAAAATGTGCAATAATATGCACTTTCATGCTAACCCCTGTTTGTACATTCTAGAGATTTGAAGGCTGGCAACATTCTTCTGGGTGAGGATGGCTCTGTACAAATAGCAGGTAATGGTGATGGCAGAGTAATGGATAAATAAAAGAAAAAGGTAATTGCAGCTGGATCAAGGGCAACTGATATCAAGGGGAAAAGCTATGCAGAAGAAGCTCCTTGTCTTTGAGCAATAGCAGGTGCAAACCTTGGCACAAAGTCCATATTTAAAACTTTAAGTGACAGATGTACTGGAGTCCTTTGCAACCTTATTCAAGAAGACACATACTGGGAGGTTGAACCTGAGGATGTTTTAGTCTGGATTTCCCTGATAAAACTATACCTTCTGTTCCATAGAATTGAATGAACAGTGTGTTGTAGAGCAAAGGTCAGCTCTGCAATGAAGAGTTTCTATAAGCTTACCTTTGGGAATTGACTTTGTTTCTAAAATGTAAAACTTTTGCTTTGTTATTGGTAGTTTGACAGATTTCAACTTTTCTTCCAGATTTTGGTGTTAGTGCATTTTTAGCAACTGGAGGTGATGTGACTCGTAACAAAGTAAGGAAAACATTTGTTGGTACTCCCTGTTGGATGGCCCCTGAAGTAATGGAGCAGGTATTTCTTATGCTAATCAAAAATGTAAAACATTTTGTCTTTTGATTTTGAAACTTGAGACATTACCACCTTGGTTTTCCCTTCTGGTTCTGTTGCAGGTGCGAGGTTATGACTTCAAGGCTGATATGTGGAGTTTTGGGATAACAGCCATTGAGTTAGCAACAGGAGCAGCACCTTATCACAAATACCCTCCTATGAAAGTAACAATCACTTTGAATTACTTAATGCTGTTAGCTGTATTATTAATGCTGCTAGATAGTTAGTACTACTTCATTTTCAATAGCAGCTCGGGTTATCTAAATAGATGTATTCTGTGGAGTATTTTTTCTCTTTTAATTTCTACATTTCAAATTGGTTTTGCTTATGACACCTCATTTTTGGGTTTATTTTAGGTGTTAATGCTAACGCTTCAAAATGACCCTCCCACTTTAGAGACAGGTGTAGAGGACAAGGAGATGATGAAAAAGTATGGCAAATCCTTTAGAAAACTAATCTCATTATGCCTTCAAAAAGATCCTTCCAAAAGGTAGGTCACTATTGCTGTGTAAAGTAGAATTATTTTTGAAAATATATAGACTACTTTAAGTTACAGTGACATAATCTTTAAATGTATGATTTGAATTTTGTAAATAGCAGCCTTCAGTCACCTTCCTCTGGGGAGAAATTGCCTCTTAACTGTTCATTAAGTTTACTTCTTCTGATTGTTATCCTAATGTATTTATACTTAAACACAGTATTGAATTAAACACTGATCAAACAAAAGTCCTTGCTCTACATCTTAGTTTCTCATCTGAAGCAGGATATAAATCTTGATTCTGTGCCCAAGTCTAACAAGACTGTTCAGCTTGAGCAGCAGAGCTGTTGGTAACCAAATATATCATTCTCTTGGCCTTTAAAAGAAATTAAAAATAAATAATTTTATGTTGTTTTTTCTTATTTTGTGGCATAAACTTAGTGTTGCTTTTAACTGGGATATTTCTTGAGAAAATTACTTACTCAGATGTATTTATTTTTTTGCTGTAAAATTAGAGGTTCCAAGCTTGTTGAGTTTTCCTCTTGTTTATGTGAGGAATTGCATGTCATGGTGTCTTTGCTGTTCTTTCTTGCTATGTTTTTTGAATAGCCAAGATGATGAAAGTATTAAAACATCTATTCCAAAACCATTGTTTAAGACCTAAGTTCCCCGAATGATTAATTTATTTATTCATTTTTATGCAGACACATTTTTGTAGGCTTTTTTTCATGAATTGCAGGAAGCACATTCTAATTAACATTATTTCCTAAGGTATTTAGTATATCACTGTTTTCTAGAGTTCCAGAGCTACTGTTTCTGGGGAAAGATTGTTCTGAGAGAGAAATCCTGATCGTATGTGTCATTTATGGTGTGTACTTCCTAATGTAAAGCCAGCCTAAGTCCAGGATGTGGTTGTAGGGAGTAAAATCAAAAGGTGACAGCAGGAATACTAGAGAACAAGTATAATTAAGAAAAAAGCAACATCTTTATTCATTAAATACTTGAAAGATTTTGTTTCACTCAAAGATCATTTGTGTACTGCTTTCAGATTCCCAAACCCTTTACCCATGTTGGTCTTAGTAGCAAGTCCTGATGCTTTNATAATAATAATAATAATGGATAATCAAGCTCTTGATAATCAAGCTTCTTTTAGTTTCCAGTATCTAGCAATTTTCAGGGCAAGATTAAATTGGTACGAAGTAATGAGAAGTAAATAAAATGAGTTTACCTTGTCTCCTTGAATACATAATGCTGAGTTACCTGATGTGTAGTAAAGGCATCAGTGTTCAAACATTAGTGTTTAAGGTACTTATTTGAATTTATACATTTATTAAAACATATGCAATATCTTCACACTCAGGATTGCCTTGAATGGAACAATTAGACCAGCAGATAGATGTTTTGATCTGTGTGCCAGTTACTCTATACTGGTACAGAGCAATTATTTTTATACTCGGGGTCATCACTATTTTTCACATTTTTTACAAGCCAGGATGTAATTATGTGCAGATATCCCTCCAGTTGCCATCATACCAGCTGTGGGAGAAACCCTTGCTCTTTGTGGCAAATTCTAGGACTGGCATTGCACTGCTGTTGTCCCAAAGTATGATGTTTTTCTTTTGGGGATTGTGTGGATGTTTCTCTCTCTCTCTCTCCAGTGCTCAGTCCTCAGCTGCAATTCATTGCCACAGCTTGTGTGGAAAAACAGGGCCAGAAAGCATGTCCAGACTAGTTCAGAAATGTCTGGCATAATTAATGGTAGAGGAATGGAGAACACTATTTTGGATAACTACTAAAATGTAGCTTTTAAGTGTGCATGGCCCTGTTAAGAGATGTGATGGTACTGTACTTTGAGAACTTTAAAACTTTGACACAGAAACTGATTTTTCTTTATAATAGTTCCCTTCCTTTTTTGCTCATCCAAGATAGATGTATGAATTACTACTGAGTTTGGTGGTCTCCATAATGACCACTAATCAGAACTCCTTTATTGTAGAGCTTGGAGCTTTGGAGGTGAAGAAAAATATATGCACTGTGGAACCTACTGTCTGTGTCTAAATTGAATTGTTTTTGTTAATGTCAAGAATTGTTTTATTATTCCTTGCAGGTGTGAACTGATATATACATACAGACCATTTACTACTTCTCTTTTGCTCACTTACTTTACAGATCTGTCCTCAAAGAAATAATCTAGGTCAGATTTTGGAGTTTTTTTGAGATTGAGATTTTCCAAAGGGAAGCTTTCTCACTGTTTTACCTAGCTTGTCCTATATTCAATCTCTTGCTGGAATTCAAATGGAAAATTAGAGCAGATGTTGCTTCCGTTTATTTAGAAATTATGAATCTTGAAGATTTTGACTTTCCTAAATTTAGCTGTGTCAGAATTAGTCCTGAATGGTGGCATGGGCTCTTAATGGACATGATGGAGGAGTTTATCTCATCCCATGAGATGCTTCCCTTTCTCTCCAGAGTCTGCCTCAGTACCAGAGTCTGGCTTTGGCTAGATAAGTAGCTTTTTGGATCCCTGAAGCTAGGGAGACCAAACCAGCTGTTGGAATCACTTTGGTAACTGTGAGATTGTGGTTTTCTCTTGGAAATGCTGAAACAGACTTAAACAGAACTGAAAGTAAAAATGGAGTGTGTCAGTTTTTACCTTACAGCTGTTGCTTTGATTTGTATTTGTTTGATTGGAAGATGATCCTGATGACTCTCTTTGGTTTATGCATCATGTTAATAGTGTCAGTATAGTTTCTTGAGAATACCTGCTGCCATCAATGAGGTAAAAGAATGCCAGTAGGAGGTACTAATGCTGCTGTATGGAAAATGTAATTATGCTTTTATTGCTGTGGAGCAAAGTTTTAGTATTTGTAGAGTCATTTGGGGAAGAAAGCAATACCTGCCTTTTTTTGTGTTGTTTTTTTGGTGTTTTTTTTTTTTTGTTTGGTTTTTTTTTTTTTTTTTTGTTTGTCTTATTTGGGTTTTTTAAAGGTTAAAATGCATTTGTGTTGAAGAAAAAAGGGGGTAAATTGGCAGCTTAAGAGACTGATTTTTTTCTCTTTTTTGGTATTTTTGCCATAGAGTGGCTTAATTTTTTTCATGTATGGTAAGTGAGTTTGTGTGAATTAATTCAGTAGCTATTATCATTCATTCCCCATTCATACAGTACTAATTCAAAAGTATTAGAGACGTACCATTTAACTAACGTCTTGTACTGTATTCACTGAGAGGGGTCTTTGTTTTCTGTTCTAATTTATTATTGATCTTTCAGGCCCACAGCAGCAGAACTTTTAAAATGCAAATTTTTCCAGAAAGCCAAGGTAAAACGTTTAACCCTACGAGTAAATTTTGCTCTGCCTTAAAATCTATGTGAAATTTATTCTTTCCTCATATTGATTTTTAACTTAACAAATGTTGATTTTGCAGAATAGAGAATACCTGATTGAAAAACTTCTCACTAGAACACCTAATATAGCACAAAGAGCAAAAAAGGTGAGTGCATTCATGTATTTTTCTTGACTGGTGTGGAAGATAAAGTAGGGGACTCCACAGTTGCCTTACATTTTTAGCTGACCAACTGAGCAATTCTTTTAATGTAATCCTTCAAAGATAGTGTTGAATGAATGTTTTCTGCAGCCTTGCTTTCTCTAGGAAGCCCTGAGGCATTTTGACTTACTTTCTGGCCTTGTCAAAATGATGTTTGTCATACCTGATAAGATTTTTTTTTCTCACTTCCTCTTGGAAAGCTGCAGGTGAAGTAGTTGTGGGGAAAAAAAGAGACCTGCAAACATTTAGGTTCATAAACTGCACAATTCATATCTTCATTGATCACCTACAGAAAGGGTGAAGATACTATAAATGGTATTTATTGACAACTGCCTGGTTCTTTGGATTGGATTATTTCAAATGTTACTCCCAGGAAGTCAGGTTGAAACTCTGCAATAGTGCTGCTGAGTTTTTCAGACCAGTGCAGCCTTATTCCACGGGTGACAGAGTTAAACCCACAGCAGTGGCACATGCTGGTGTTTCTGTGGTGCCTTTGGCACTTCTATAAATGAGCTTACCAAGTCATGTGCAGCAGAATAAAACAAATAGCAACTCCTAACAGGTAAGTATTGTAAAACCTTTAAATATGAAGCAAACTGCTATTCATAAGAGCTAAGAAACAGGAGTGAATGTAGACTCCTGTTTGTTGTGTGAAGATTATGGAACTCCCTTTTCCCTTTCTGTCATGACTTAACTCACCACGTCTCTTCGGCATGAGATGCCTGCTCAGACTGCTGAGTCTCTGCAGGTGACAGAGTAGTGTGCTGAGTCCAGCCTTCTAAAAGCAGGCTTGCTGGGGAGATATTTTGAGGAGGGCACTTCAGAAAAGGAGCTGTTTCAGCCTTTGTTGGCACCTCCATTAGGCTGCAGCTACCTGGACCAGCCCTTGTACAATTTCTGTTGTTTGGCGTAATTCTCCGACACTGAAGTGTGCTGACAGCTGGTAGCTCATACTTGGAAGAGATAGCCAGCAAAATCCGAGTGCTCCAAGTTCCTTCGAATCTTCTTCATATGGAAGTAATTTTGGGAACTCTTTGATGGTGGGCTCTGAGAGGCTGGAGTAGGAAGGGCTGCTGAGAGGGTTTGTGGCAGGGGTGTTGTGCTGAGCAGGTTCGCACCTGCGAGGGGCTCGGAGGAGTTCAGGGTTTGGCCGTGTGGTGGCAGCAATGCCCACATAAAACATGATCCTGCTGGAGAAAAGCAGTCCTCTGGTTTTCAGTTTGCACCCCGGGAGTGCAGCAGGATTTAGACATGTGCTGGTACCAGCCAGGCTCCTGACAGAGCCTGTGCCTCCTGAGGTTTCGTGTCCCAGCTGTATCCTCGGGTCAGCTTTAGAGACTGCCTGCTAACTCATGCATGCATGCACGTATACTTTGTTTCTTTAGATAATGCAGCACTTGGAATTGCAAAGAGAATGCAGGATAGCCTCCTGTACACCACCAGAAATAATTTTCTGAATTACTTTTTTGACAATTCTTTCTAATTTGAAGGAGGTGTGAATCTTAAGAAATCAAAGGTATACAGTGGTGAAGACAAATTAATACATCTTTAATTACATCATAAATGGAAAAAATATTTGGGTTTTAGGTACTGAAAATGCTAAATTATTTATATTTTAAAAGGACACAATATTAAAATTCATTGGGGATTTAAAGTTTAATTCACTTGTTAGAACTGTGCATGTAGCTGCTGTTTTAAGACACCATAAAATATAAATGTACTTTAATAATAAAACTCTGGGGTTTTGTTTAAAAAGCTTGTGTAAGTCGAGTTTGGTTGCTTAAACATTAACATGTAAAATGTCTAAGAGGTTGCTCTTGGAAGAAGTAGCCCCTGTAATTGAAAAACTAATATCACTAGGGCAGTAGATAGGAAAGAGCTGGTGTCATCACTGCTTAAATTATCTTCTGTGGCACTTGGTGTAAAATGCCTATGACTAATGATCTGTAGCACCACTGCTGGTACAGATGTCAGATCTGCCCTGCAGTAATCTAATTTTTCTTCCATTTACCACATGTATAATTGCTTTGCCTTGTTGCCCAGAACTCCAGCCTCAGTTTAGTTTTAACTTTAAATTCTTCTCTCTTGACATAGTGTTCCCATGTTTTGCTTCTGCCTTTACAGTTTACACTTGGCAGCAATTTTTTTTCTAAGTATGAGTTCAAGTGTGTTTGTAAAATCCTGAAAGCAGGTACACAGGTCTTGTATGTGTGAGGAAAACATTTGGTGCTGTAAAGATGTGTCCTGCTTTAAACCCCAATTGGGTAATTGAGTAATGTCTTCAATGTCTGCTTAAAATACTGCTTAACATTAGAGTTGTAAGCTATGTGTTTGTGCACATCTTCCCCTGTTCCATTGTTTCATTTGCTTTTAATTCTGCTAACTTTTAAATGATGTCCTTCTTCCTTGCCCTAGCCTAGTAATTAAGGATAATGCTGAACCACTTACCCTGGAGGAGCATGTCCTGCCTCTTCCTGCAGGACCTGGTTAGATACATATTGGTACTGACCCACAGGAATGAGTTTTACATGCAGCTTCTTCATGGCAATTCTGGGTTTCATTAACGGGACTGCTCAGCTGTGAGAGCCCTGCTGGTATCAAGAAGAGCTGGAGAATAGGCTGTGGTGAATGCTCCAAGCTCAGTGTGGTTTGGTAAGCAGGGCCATGCTCTGACACCTCGCTCTTGTCATTGATATAAGTGTAGGAGCCCTGAGACCCCGTGCCTCTGCCTGGTTAGATGGTGTGATGGTAGAGCAGCCTGCCCTGCCCTGCTTGGATGAGGGCTGTGTGCACTGCTGGCATAAAACAGCCCACCAAGAGTTTACATGTACTGTTTATTAGCACGTGCTGCAGTAGTTTTAATTTTGAACTGAACACTAACTTGTTTCAGTTGTGATTAGGATTGCTGTATTGGAGTAGAGCAATTTGAAATTTGAAACAGCTTTTAGAGTTCCACAGTCACTTTTCAAATCTTGTCACACTAAAAAATTAATTATAGCTATAAGTACTCTGTATGCCCAAAGGCCCTGGGTCAATTTTATGGTTTTATAATCCTGTTTTTTTAATTTTTAAAATCTCCTGCATGACTGCCACTTCTACAAAGTGAACAGGGAAAAACATGTATCTGCATTTCATTTTATTGCTGTCTGAAGTGCTCCTAGCGAAAAAAAGAATCTGAGCAATAATTGGACTTGAATTCTATTTTTGGAATGGTGGTATTGCATTGTGCTCTTAATAGAAGCCTATTTTAGAGCTGAGTTGTACGTTAGTGGGAAAAACCTGTGACAGCATGAAGAGATGATTAGTGTGAGTGATACCAGTTTTTATTATACTTCACTAAAAATGCCCTTATGGATGGGTTGGAATTCTAGCTCCTCAGTACAGCTATTTTAAGGTAATGGTCATGTTTCATTATATAAGAAATCATCAATCCCCTGCATTTAATGAGTAAAATACCATTATATCCCAGACTTCTTGGACAGCTATAACAGCATGATTGCACCTCAGCAAGACATCCATGTGCAGCACTTTCTTGCTTCAGTAATGGATTTAATCTGATAGATACATCTCACCAGTGATGTAAGTTAGTACAGCTGGACTCCAGCTGAGTTGAAAAACAGAGAACAATATGAACTTGACCTCAGATTATTAATATAAGTGTATATTAATTTTTCTTTACACTTTAAGAAAAGCTTATATAAATAATGGTGACATATAAAGTGAAGGGACATGTGCTGTACTGGAAATAACTTGGATTACTTATTATGGCAGAGTTTAAAAGCTCATACATGATCCATTCTAGCTGTTAAAAAGTAGCCCTGTTCCCTATTGAAAAGTGTGTTCCAGTCCATGTCAAGGTTGCATTTCAGAATTCATTTTTGCAGTGAGTCTCTCTTTTGTGTAACTGCATTGATCTGCTCCTTAGCTAATGTTGTGTTCATGACCTGTTGTCTTGTTCAAAAACATCCTGAACATGGACTGTTGCAGGGTTGATGTGTAGTGAGAACTTTTCTCTTTAGACCAGGAGCTCTAAGTGTTTGGCATTTATTGAAGCTGTTGAAACTTGCAGAACTGGAGGAGGGTTTTTCTAAAAGTGCTGTTGAAGGACTTGTGATTAAAGAATCAGGACAGGATAAAGGAAGTCTGGGTGTGTGTGATGCTGGTGATAGTCTTTGATCAGGAAGTAAGCCTTGTAAATGAGCAGAAGAGAATCCCATTTTATTGTCCTGTTTTGTAAGGATTTGGTTTTCTGTTACTGAAAATGTGCAGGAAAGTGCTGTTTTTAACTATTTACCTTCTGAGAAATGAAACCTCCAACATTTCACTTGCATGACATCCAATACCAGATTGCTTCTCTTGGATTTGGAATGGCTCCCTAAGTGAAAGTGTCTCAATGGAATTAGTTGTTATTTAATAATTTTCCCATTTTATAGTTCAAATCAATCAACAGCTGGCTAGCTTGGGTCACCTTAATGTCATGAGGTTTCCTTTCTGGAAAACACAGCCTTTCTGCCTGTCTTTGTTCATAAAGGTAGCAGTGAGTTTTGGGAGGATGTGGAAGTGTATATTACTTGTGATTTTGCAAATTTTGGGGAACTTTGTCAGGAAAGTCATGCAGGCAGATGAATTACAATGAGGATTCTCTAAAAGCCAGGTGGCTCAAAAGCAGCATTCCCACCTGTTACCATTTGCTAAGACTGATGGAATAGGTATGTGAGAATTTTTGCTTTTATAGGGAGAAATTAAATATTTAGCCTTCATAGTTAAAAGAAAAGAAAAATAAAGTAGGGGAAATTAGAAACAAAAAGAGCCCAGGCTCAAGAATCTGAAGAAAATGTAAAGTAAATATGTTTTCCTGGTTAGACCTTGTAAAGCTTTTACAAGTACAGTACCAAAAACATTGCATGTCATTTGTTTTGACACTCCTTTTCCCCCTGCACTTGTGCTTGTTACTGGTGATATTCTTGGAAGGTCCTGGGGAGAGCTGCAAGAGAAGTACAGGTGAAGCAGGACATCCTTGAGATGGTGGTACCCAGTGGTATTATAGGGGACTTAATTTAGCTGAGAAGTGCTCTTGGCTCAAGGAGTTAAAATGATGGCTGGAGCTGAAAGCTTCAAGGTTTTAACCAGAACAAGTAGATTAAAGCCAGCCGAGCAGGAAGAAGGGCTGGAACAGTAATAGTTTCTGTTTAGCTCTGAAAAACTTCCACCAGAAGGTAATTCAAACAGTGCACGTGCAGCTAAAGGTAAAGTCAGCCGGCATGTGAGGGGAAGGGAGTGTCAGGGATGCCCATCCCAGCAGGGCTGTGTGGGATTTGCTGGCAGCAGAGGGCAGCCCCATCCAGTGCCGTGCTGCCGGCAGGAGCCCTCCTGCCTGAGCTGCGTCTGCACTCAGCCTGCGAGTCCCGCTCCAGCTCTGGGATTTCCCACGCTCTAGGCTGGCTGAATGCATGCTGCTTCTTGATACCTGACCAAAATAGAAACGAGGGGGGTTTAGAAAATTGGATTTTATAAAGATTGCAGATCTCTGTTAATGATTTTTCATGTTAATTTATAACTTTTTTTTTTGAGAACTACACTCAAGTTTTAATTTGATCACCTTAGTATTTTTTAAAATGTCTGGAATAAATTCGGGTATTTTTAAAATCTGTGTGGAATGCAGAATGTGTATTACAGTAATTTCTCTTATGTACATAAGCAATTGGAAACCTTGGAGAAAATAGAAAAAGGTAGAAATTAGAATTTCACCTTGAAATGGTACTTTCAAGCCTCTGAGTTTGAAAGTAAGTGAAAGTCATAGTAATTTCTTCTTTGAATTCTACAGTAATAGACTGCTTTCCTAAATAATCTTTAATGTGTCTCTAATGCTCTCAGTGAAACCCACCTTATAATGAGTTTTCTACTATTGAATAATGAAAGCCCTACATGAGGCTGTATTTGTCTTCTTTCTTTTCACCTCTGGTTATTTAAAGAAAGTAAACAGCTTGGATGATAGAAAAGCATGGTGGAATTTGAAAATTGTGATTATCAAGGTGAATCGAGTGATCCCTCTAGTGGAAAATCTTCTAGTAGTGATTCACTTTCATGATGTGCATTCATCTGAGCAGCCAGGAAAGAAAGCTGTAGAGATCTTGATCTTTCTTCATCTTTCAGAGTACTTAAGTTACTTCACCAGTTTGCTATATCTTTGATTTGCTTTCTGTGATTCTTGCCAGGTATCCTCTTGGCCTTGGCACCGTAATTGGATGGGAAGGGTGGAGGGAAGCAGGCAGGGAAAAGAAAGAGGATAGGAAAGAGCCTAGCTGTGCATGTGTGAATTAGCCATCAGGTCATGCCTGATAGCCATGTGGGATTCCTTGTGTTTGAGGCAAAGTGGTGCTTTTGTGGAGTAATGTATCTTCTCTGCACAATTAATTGAAAACATTCTCCTGAGCACAGGTACATGTTCATGCCTGAAAGGACTATTGTTAAAATGTGAATGAAAGAATTATTTGCAGCTAATAACATTCAATAATGAAATTTATGTAGTGGAACTAATAAATGGAGGAAAAATGTCTGAAAACCAAAAGTCATACTGAGTTACTAAAAATGCACATTTCCCATGTGACTGGAATTTCAGCAAAACTGCAACTTCTCAAAGCAAAATCAGATTCCAATTCTGGACTCAGGCTGAAAGCAGAGATAGTAAGTATGTTGCAGTATTTAGGTAAAACCTCATGTTTAAGGAAAGCAGAATTGGGAGTTCAGGGAATACCTGCACTTATAAGCAAGGTGTTTTGGTAACAAAATAGTGTCTTACTTTGAACCACTACATGTTGCTGTCTCTAAGCAGCATTATCCCAGCAGTAGAAGAATTGGTGAAAAGTGGAAAGGGGGAGGGTGTTGGACAAGGAATCCCCCCAGGTGGGTGAGGACTTGGGACACTGATTCACTGGTACTTTTCTTGTCATTTCCTCTAGAGGTGCCGGAATGTGCTCCCTCATCCCCTCTCTTTTCAGCTAATAATGGCTTTGTTTTTCTCTCACTGATAGCTGCACTGTATTCCATTTCTAAATTGGGAGCATAGATAAGATTTCGTGGCAGTCTTCTCAATTGATGGCCATGCCCTTGGGTGTCACACTTGTCATCATGTAAGCATGATACTGTTTGGCTTATAAAAACAAACCAGTACCATAAATATTTAAAGAAAATTATCTTTCTTTTTTTTTTAACAGAGATCTGGTTTTTGTTGACTTCTGCTGTGTTATCCCTTAAAAAGGGTGTTCTTCCAGAGCCAGTAGAAAGCTGAAGAAGCCCTGTTCAATGCAGAATTATCAGTCTTCTGTATTCAGTACCCTGTCATGAAAAAAGATATAATGATCTTATATTTCTTGACTTTCAGCTGACAGTGTAATTGATTCCTCTAGGGAGTATTCCAATAGTTTCTGAGTATGAATATGAAACACTGCAAATTCTAACTTTTTTTCCAAGTGTGAGAAAACCGAAGAAAGACTAAAGTGTTTTTTTTCTATGATGACATTTGCAGCATGTAGAATGGTTTAAGAGGAGGGGACACTAACACCAAATTACTGTGATATCTTAACAGCTTTGAGTTCTACAAAGCAGAAATGCCAGAGTGTTTTTTTACAAAGGTAATGGTACATCCCATTAATAACAATAGCCTGCATAAATTGTGGTGAGAAAAAACAAGGGTTTGAATTGCATAAAACACATTCAGGTTTGCAGAAGTTTTGTGGCTTCCATTAGAATAAAAATAAGAATTCAGAGTTTAAGAATAGTCAGCAGTGAAGGGGTTAGGATGTTCTTGTGACCTGTGAGACTGGGTTGGATGGGGACCAGCCTTCTCCTGAGGCAGTGCTTCAACTCTTCAAAAAAGAATGGTGGAAACATGTGGGGATTCATGTGCTGTCTTGGACCTCAAGGTTTTTTGGTTTGGTGGTTTTCTTTGCAAAAATGTGATTACAGTGTAGGTGATCTTATGCAAAAAGAACAGTGTTCTTTTGCTTTAGTATATATTGTAGAAAGTGACTTTATGCCTTTAACCTGAGTTGCTAAGCTGTGATTAAAGATGAAGCTGTGATTAAAGATGTAACTGTTTTAAGCAAAATGCTTGTGCCATGATTGGATACACAATGATAGGCTGATTTGCTTTGTTGCATTGGAATTAAAATAAATGCATAGGGGTGGAGATGGAAATTTGCTTTTTTGTTTTAGGAAACATTCCGGAAAGGTTTGCAAGATGGTGAAAGGTAAAAAGTATAAAATCTATTTGCTCTATAAGCTAAAGCTGTGTATGGAAGGAACTGGTTTAGGGATTCTTTGAGAGAAAATTACACAGAGCAAAGAGTGGTGCTAAAACCAAAACTAATCAGTAATGTCCTATTCCTCATCATTGTTCTTTCCATAAAATAACTAGCATGAAACTGGCATGGGAACTGGTTTTATAAATACTTCTCATGAAGTTGTATAGAAGAGAGCTCTTGAAACTTGTGATTTAAAAAAACCCAAAAAACAAGGAGGGGAGCACTGGCTATGCAAAAACCCTCTCATTACTCTCCTTATCAATTACCAAGTAAATATTCATACTTTAAAGAGTATATTTTTCTATAAGCTCTTCTGGGATCTGTTTGACAGTGGCAGTCCAGTCTCCTGTAAGAAGCAGTGTGAGGTGAAGGTATACAGTATCAATTGACTGGTCTTTCTTTTTTTTCTGCAAGTCTTTTTCAGACTTTTTCTGAAAGTCAAATTTAGGCTTTTATGAGGACAGACTGCTGAAAAGGAAAAAGGTGAAGTTTTTAAATAACCACCTTGTCATTACTACTCTCTGGGGTATGTGGGATTGGGTGTATCTTGACTACTGTACTAGCATATGTAGCTGCAGGGCAACAGTGATAAAATAAAAGACAATGTTATCTCCAGCTGCAGTATTTCTGGATAGATACGTGTTTAAAAAAATAAAAATAAAAAAGTATAGATTGCCCTCTGTAGAGATACACAAATGCAAAAAATGGACAACAGCACTGATTATTCTCAGGTTAGAAATTAATAAGAAGCAGTGTCAGGGTTCCATAAAAACTTTTGCAGATGTGCTTTAAATGCGTGGAATCTACACATTTGCCGCTCTAGAGGAATTCAGGAACAAATTAAATTTGGGCTCTCTGTTTGGAGGGTGGCAAGGTGCCTTTCATGATACTCAATACTAATGCTTATTAGTGCCATCAATTTTGCTTACACTAATGCATCCTACTTTCCATGCTTTCAGGTCACCATACTTTCTGTGGAACAAAGTTTAAAAATGCTGGTTTAAATCCACCCAGGACTCCATTGCAAATATTCAGTTGCCAGAGCTTCAATAGGAATACCTTACATAATTCAGACTGGGAAAGTCAATGTTGCTAGTTCAGTCATCTTCCTGCAGAATGAGGAAAAATACAGTAGATGCATGTTGCTCTTACTGACAGAATGGATCTGTAATGTAGTCTAAGATCATGTGCTGTACCATGTATGAAATGCAGTAATGCTTTATGTGTATGCATTGGTATCCCACAGTGTATGCTTTTTATTTATTTAATTATTACATTTAGACACTGAAATAAAATAATAAGTCTGTAAGTGGGCCCAGTTCTTTGCTGTTTTGAGCAGTTGTGAATAAGGAAGTTGAAAATTCTTAGTGTTCAGGAAGCATTCATTCCCTTCACTGTCACTTTACAAAAATAAACTTGGAAAGAGATCGCAGCAACCAAAGAATCAGTAATGAATAATAGATTCTTCTTTCCCCAGTCTGTAACATCTACATATAACAAGCACATCAGTGCCTAGAAGACAACTATTTATGTTTTGCTTCCTTACATTGTAGCTTTCTTTTCATCAAGTCTTGGGAAATGTGGCAGCTTCTGCATTCTGCTGATGGAATTCTCTCTCTGTCAGGCTGATTAGGCCTGACCTTCATTGGGTGGGATTTACAGTTTTCCTGTTCATCTGTAAACACACATTCTCCTGGAAAGCTAGAGTATGGTGTTATTGGCAGGGAATGTGAAATTATCTGTATCCTACTTTTAACGGGTGAGGACAAATAGTTCTGTCAGCAGCTTAATTTATAGTTCTATTTTTGTGACTGTATTGTATCCTGCAATAAGCTTTAACCAGGAACAACATACACAACAATACTACTACTACCAATATAATGCTTAATATTCTGTGGTGGTCATGGTTTTTTCACTCACTGATTTGTCCAAGCATTCTCTCTTTTAACTGATGTTCATAATGTCTTCCACAGCTGTGGTAATGTTGACAGTGGCTTATTAAGTTTTTCCTGCTAGAAACTGCTTTTGGTTGTACATTACAATGTTCTGAACTGCTTTTGTGTTGGCTGTAGTTTAACTGCCAGTCATTCCAATTATTTTTTATTCTCTAGTGGCTTCTGACTTACATGAAATATGTTTTCTAATATGTGTTAATTTGTCTTGTAAAACTGAACATTCATTGGTTTTTTTTTTATTAGCTAAAGTTATGATTTAGTTTAGTTCCTATTTTGGAAGGACCCTTTAGATTTTTAATCAGTAAAATCCAAATTAGAATTGAGCATGTTTCAATTGTTTTTCTTTCCCTCTGAAGTACTTCCTGAGAGGTATACAATTCTAGCATAAAGAATTATTGATGTTGTGTATTTTGACTGAAGCTGATGGAGAAATTACATTTGTATGGCTACTGCATGCAATGTAAAATGTAAATCAGCTTGCTTCTTATTTTTGTAGATGCACAAGAAGTTTTTTTTTGTTCCATGCTCTGTCCTGGATTTACTTTGTGCCCTTGTATAAATAGCTTCATTTGTTTGCTGCTTTATTTCTCTCTGTAAAGTGGAAGGCCTGCAGCAGGGTATCAGGAGAAATATATAGAATATTCTCAATTGCCTTAATGCTGTAATTATTGGAGTGAAATACAAGAATGCTGCCCGTGGTATCAGTCTGCTAGTAGTATCTCAAATGATAGCCAGAACAGAAATTTAATATGTTATATAAATTATATATATTTCCATCCAATATCTGATACTAGAGTGAGATGTTTACAATGGACAAAGAGACAATTTATTTGAGATGTGGTGTGCCACTCATGCTTTTTCCTTCACCGAGGTAGGGTACATGCCCTCTATATGTGACTGATTCTTTGTGGCTTTAACCAGAAGTGAGTGATCAAAGCCAGACTTGTTAGTCAAAAAATTGTGCAAATTAGCTAAGCACACACACCAGATAAAAAAATGTAGACAACAACTTCACATTTGTGAAAGTTGAATAGGTTGGGTACTTGGCTCTAGCTGAAATTTTAATTTCTTTCCTGCGAACATGTGTGCTGGTGGGAATTAGTCTGATTGAAACAGAGTGCCAGTAAACTTGTTTTTCTGGTTTTAGAAACCTCTCAAGAAAATAATTTAATTTAACACGGTATTTTGCTTTGTACTAAGTTTCTTTTCCTTGAGCCATTTGTTTATTTTTTATTAAAAGGCAGTCTATTTAAAAACTTGAAATGTGCTCCTCTCTGCAAATGATGCAAGCATCATTAAGCCCCATTAAAATCATTCTGCTTAGAATAAGTTCAAAACAACTGAAAATGGAAGCAGAAGAGATACTGATTAGTGCACGGTGCAGTGTTTGAATGTGTCTGTAAACCAATATATCCTATTGTGCTGGAAAAGCATGGGTTTACTTGTGGATGATGTCCTCTCCTAGGTTTATGTAGAGCCATATAGAAGATACCTGTGCTGTTAAACAAAAGCCTACCTCAGCCTCCTTTAAGGATAATAAATTACATCCACAAGCAGCAGGCAAATTGCCTGCTAGATTACCTTGTGTCTGTGCTGATCCCTGATGATGTAGTCAGTAAGAGCCCACTGATTGTGCCTGAGCTGATTGCAGCTGAGTAGAGAATTGCTGTGCTGCTGCTGGCTTTGATGTCTGTCTGGTCCTCTCTCCCAAACACACACAAGCTTGGAGGCAGCTTGGCTAAAATTGGTCCAATAGGAGCTTGGTATGGGAAACAGGGAAAATAGTGCAGCATTTGTCCATCAAGAGATGGAGCAGGACATTCCCCCAGTGTCCTGCATAGGTTTCCCCTCTTCTCAGTTACAAATGAGAACCAAATATGGAGAAACTGAGTAGGGCACTCTAATTCAGTTGTACAGGGAGGAAATTAAGGGAGGAATATCATAAGGACTGAAGGAAATACCTGAAGTGTGGTGAGATCTGAAATCTTCACCCTCTTCTGGTTTGCACATTTAAGACTAAAAGGGAAGGGAGAGGAGCAGATGAGTGTTTAGGAAGTGAAGGAAAGAAGAGTGGAAAAGAGTCAGACAGACATCAAGATACTTGTTTGTGTATGGACAATGTTTTGAAAGAAGGCTCCTATCACTCATGCTCCTGTGGTGTCAAACAGCCAGCCAGCTCCAAATTGTGCTTGACCTAAACCCAGTATGGAGATAGCATAAGCACTCAGCTCTCTATGAAAATCTGATTTGGAAAAGTTTTATTAATTCCTGCATCACAGTTTCCTTGGAATCTCATGGTCTCAGACCACTTGAAGTGTTCTATACTGTTTTCATGCCATGCATTTTGCTGCTAGGGTACCTGACACATCTAGAAGCAGCTGGAATTTGTCACATGCTGCATGTCTCTGCACATTATGGTTTGCAGCAAACCATAGGGATTTAGAGAAGGGCTAATACCAGTTTAGTCTTTAAGTTTCATTATGTTGAAAAACATTGTAATTTTTCTAGTCAGAAGTTAGATTTTTATATTTAGTTTTTTCCTCTGTTCTGTGTTTTCCATCACTGCCACCAACCAATAGAATGTAGAACCAAGTTGATCAGTTCTTATACGATGCAAGATGTCACAACACCACAGATGGAAATCTGCAAAACCAAAGTTGAACCAGGCAGTTGTATAATGCTGTGGATACTGGCAAAGAAGATATGCAATTTTGAGCTAAGACCATCTATTTATTTTTTTTTAAAGTTATTTTATTGATATCTTCTCCAGCAGTTGTTTTTGGACTGAAACTGCTTTTTTGCTAAATTAGCTCTTTCTTTTGTGTGAAGACTTAATGTTTTGTTCCTTTTATTCTCTAACAGTGTATAGGCAGTTTTCTGAAATAACTTTTTTTTTTACTTTCTTATAATTGAAAAGGATATGCTTTAAGCTCTACAAATTTATAACACTGTAGAGCTTACCTGTAAGAGCATTTGAAGTTCTGCAGTAGGAACTGTATGTTGGTTCAGTGATGTGAAATAATTAGACAAACTGATTCTAATCTGAACACCATCGGGGCTGCTGCTTATTGTGCTGTGCCTCCAGCCATCTCATGGGTCTCAAAATGCATAGGTGTGGGAAGAATGGTTATAGGCTAAACATGATCCAGGGAAAAACAAGCACATTGTCCCACTCTGAAAAAGAGCAATATGGCACCATAAGAGTATCTGATTTTCAGATTTAGGTGCAGGATACTCCTGTTATGCCTGATTGGTCTGTTTATCTATAGGAGCTGGCCCAGCTATTCTGGTGGAATGCATGCCTGCCTACCTCCTCAGGCTGTATACAGCTGCTGCTTTTTTTTTTTTTCATGAGGAAAACTTTACTGTTAAAGTATTCTTAACACCTCTACACATTTTAAAGCTTTTTAACAGAGCAGGCAAGGTTTTTGAGACTTGTGTCCCAAGAACAACCTTGTCTGTGTAACTTCTACTTCCTTGACTAGCTTCCTTTCATTTCAAGCAGCAAGCAGTTGTCATCTATTTGAGCTTGTTCCTAAGTGGTTGTAAAATATATCCAAGCCCTGTTGTCCTATATGAATTTTGTACAGCTTAGCTATTCCCACTGTCTTAAGGAGGTCAGATATTATTAGCATATGTTAGTGGCTCCTGCAGCAAATTAATGAGAGCACATAGAAAAAAAATTGCAAATAATTGCTGATTAACCAGAACACCAATAAAGACTAAGGATTTCTGTGTAATGGTAAATGATATTTTGGTAGGTCAGACGGGTGCCAGGTTCCAGTGGTCACCTCCATAAAACAGAAGACGGGGACTGGGAATGGAGTGATGATGAAATGGATGAGAAGAGTGAGGAAGGCAAAGCTGCTATTTCTCAGGAAAAGGTACCTTCTGTTTGTGCCAAGACGTTTATACTCTGCAAGACATTCTGTCTTTATGTTAATTGTTAGTATTTCTGGGTCTTTGTTGCATAAAGCTGCACAGCTCATATCTCACTGTGTTTGTTTTCCAGTCACGAAGACTGAAAGAGGAGGAGAACACAGAGGTAAAAATGTCTTTATCATTTTTTTTTCTTACAAGCATTTGAGAGAAGGGATTTCTTTTTCATGTCTGCTGTTAAAAATGTGAATTGAGGTGGGAGTGTTGTTCTGCAGCCTTGTATGGCAAGTGCTTGTGAGGATGGATCTGTATGCCATTGTGCCTGTAACAATGAACTTCAGCACACAGTGGATAAGATGGATAGGAATTTAAAAGTCATGTTATGTTTGTGCCCAGGAGAATTCATGAAGATAGGTAATTTGGCTGTTTTTAATGAATGTCTGTAACTGGATTGCACTAATTGCTGTCTGTCAGGGTAATGAAGGCTGCGTTGGAGTAGCCAGAACATCTCCAAATAATTCTTTCTTCTTAGGATCTATATCATGACATGTAGCTTATAATTAAAATATTTCCTTCCATAACCTGTAAAATAGTTCAATACTGAAGCAGAGTAGATGAATTTGGAAGAATAAAATGTCATACAGAATTTCATGGCCCTGTGCTAAGTGTGGGAAGCATTGCTGCTATAAACAATTGTTTAATAGGATTATGGCTTACAGACTGAATGGTCTTTTAAAATGTCTGTTCCTTGGGTGGGTGACCCTTGCCACTTCACTGACAATTTTAGATTCTCTGATTGTCATTGGTGTCAGAGAAGTCTTCTAAAAGCCTAGCAGCTTCCTGCCAGATTTGGTCCTGTTAGATCCTGTGATGACCCAGTCTCTCCACTGCAGACCTAATTTACACAGCTCCTCAGCATCTGAGACACTTTATATAAAAGTACTTTCACCATACAGTCTTTCTGTCTTAGATATTATGAGTGTTCTACTGCTTGTGACTCAGTTTATACAGGTAACTCATAATAAAAAAAGTTGCTTAGTTTATGAAGCAGAAAAAACCACTCTGCTTGAAGACTTCTGTTAATTTTTGTTTCCTGAAATGCTCTAGAAGATGACTTGGAACTAAGATTAGTGCATCTTGTCACTGTTGGTGTGTGCCTCTTGGGTCTTTGGGATGCACATTCCTCTACACTGACATAACACGACTATTGAAGATGCAGAAATAATAGTGGCAGCTTATATGAATGGAAGGAATTTAACTGAAAACTTGATCTAATTTTATTGATTGTGAAAAATAATTTTCCAAATATTCAATAATGTTTGCTGAAAACACATAGATAATAAAATACTGATCTTGTGTAACTTTTTAAAATGTAGCTTTGATACGGAAAACTGTTGGAAAAAACTGTCAAATGAAATTTGTGATGCAAGTCTTTACTGTGGGAGGGCTTCTGAACCCTTTGAAGGGGCTGTTCTATGAGTGGTGACAATATGCCAAGTTGGGTATGAAATCATAGTAGGGTAGAGGAGCCTGGTGCATTCTGTATGTATGTATCACTTTTGCTTGAGACTTCATACAGAGTTTAGTTGAGAGCTGGGGAGGATATTACAGTGTGAGGGAGGAGTGATAATGTGAAAGATATTGGTATTCCTGATTTTTCTCTGTGAAAGACATCCTCTGAGCTGTGATACCTGCTCTGATATGCTGCTAGTTCCTTGCATATGGGTAGATGTAAGACTTCCTTAACAACCAAAACTGTTACACAAAAATAATGTGAGTAGCAGTTTGGAATTCTCACTGTGTGCATATTATTTAATAGTAATTGTTGCTTTGATGCAAGGTGGATTATAAGCTCCTACACTCAGTGCTTTAATACAGGCCTTATTTATTACTTGTTTCTCTGTAATTGAAATATGGCAGTTTTACTGGTATCAGCTATATTATAGACTGTACTGAAAGTGTTTAAAGGGTTTCTGAGAGTTAGAGAATGTGTTAAATATTCTGTGCTAACTTCAAACTGTTAGCATGGAAAGTTTTTTGTGATTTTCTTTTTCCTTTGGCATCCTTTACAAGACTTTTTGCTTTTTTTCTCCAATAGTCTCAGCCTGCTGTTAGTGAAGAATATAGTGAAGTTCCATGTGCAGTGAATCTTGTCTTAAGATTAAGGTAAGAGATCCTTCTATTTATTTAGCTGTATTATCTTGATCTCCCTCATTACTTTCATTATATTAACATAAAATCAGTGCTGAAGTGTATAATCTCCCAGTATGACCAGTATGAATAGTGTTTCTGTGACTAATTGCTGTCTTTTAATTGCTTACTGAAATAGTGTAAAATGAAAAGCAGAATATGAATGTGTCTTCAGGCTAAGTGTACCCTTCATTAAGTATTTTCTTTCTTTTTTCTTCCTTATAATGAAGAATCACAGTGAGAAGTTTTTAATGAGTTTCTTTCACACTTCAGCAGTCAGCCTCTGACAGAAATAAACCATAGCTGTATTACAAGTTGCCTACTCAAAATGTTTTTCACTTGCAAGTTTGATCAGCCACTGTGGAGAAGAGATGGGTATTTTAGAGAATAGATACAAATATGTTGTCTGACTTAAATTTTTACTTAGTTGAAATGAGTCAGATTACCTTTAATTAAAATCAGTTTATAACTAAGATTTGAATTGCTTAATTATGCAGTCTAGTTCTTGGATAAACTATTTTTTCATATGAAACTTTGATAGCTTTATATGTGTATGACAGCTTTTTTACGTTTTTTCTTAAAGAACTTTCTACCACTCACTTTAAAACCTGCTTACATCCAGTTTGTGTTGACAGGATATCTATGTGAGGTTGTAAATTCCTAATTATTGCTATGGAGAAAAGTTACATCTAACAGTTTTTTATGCTAATAAAAAAGTAACAAGCCAGAAATAATTAGAAAATTACAACCAGTACGTTAGAAACAAATAGCAGATTTATGCATAACAAATAGCTTTAAAACAGTACCATCAAAATTGTTAGTGTCCTGGTTTCAGCTGTTTGTAATCAGAAAAAATCCCAATTATACAGAATGAGTGGCAACTTTCACAATTTATTTTCTTCCCTTTTCTTTGACTACTTTTCTAGTGACAGCTGCAAAAAAATTGCGTGGCTGCCAAAGGTTGTGTACAAAAGAGAGGATTAATGAATTTTATTGTGGGGATAGGAAAGACATAGAGATTATTTGGAATCATTTTAGTTGTCCAATTTACATAACTGCCCAGTTATGCTATCAATATTCTTTTTCATCTCTCTGCTGGCAGGTAGATGAAACCATTTACAAACAGACCAATTTGTACTGCTGTGTAGATGTACCAGTGAGGTGTTTTGGGTATTTATAAATTATCATGAAACCCAGAGAGTGATTAGCTTCTACCCAGTTATTTGCAATGTTGCCATATTCAGAGGGCAAACCTTTTAGGCCTGCAGGTATAGTGAAACATCAGGGATTTTGCTTTTCATTTTCTGCAGCTTTTAAGCCAAAGGGGAAGGAGGACTGATCCTTGGAGGCTTGAGTTTCCAAGCGCTTATTTGTACAATAAACTTCTGTTCTTTTTAAGGATCCTCTTTAATTCATGGCTGGAAAAAATTCCCTCTCTCTACCTTCCCTAAAAGCAAGTCTGGAGTGATTAGGTTAATTTCTTATATTTATGAACATTTAGGTGGTTGTTAGTAGACAGGGAAGAAAGAACAATTTCAGTTTTAGGAATCAGAAAGTTTCCCTTAAACAGAAAAAAATAATCTTGAAAAGCAGATACACTCTGGAGCCTGGGAACACTGTTGGCAGTGTCTTGAAAAATGCAAAAATCTGATGTGTAATTCTGCAGAGTTTTGCTGATGTAACTGTCCTGCTTTTGAGGGAAGAATGCTCTATGGTGCAAACCTCTGTCCCATGTAAGCTCTGGCTGTGTCCTGTCTCAGTGGTAGGAGGTGGGCAGAATTACAAATCTTTGCACAGGCTTTGCTTCTGATGGAAACCTGAGCATGTGAGTAGGGTCAGAGCTAGCACATGAGCAGTGTGTTTGTATGTGTCTGTCTGTGTGAGTGTTTGGGGGGAGTGTAGGAGTGTGGGCTGCACTGAGTAGTACATTTTTCTTTTGGTTGGCACTTTATGAAGGGTTGATTTGACCATGAGGTCCCTATATCTCTGCCCAGCAGTGCAGATTCAGAGAGAGTATTTAGAATTTCTTTATATTTGCTAATTTAAAGGCAACAGTTATTTTGCTTATGGAACATTCACCAAAGCTCAGGCAGCCACTGGCTGATCATATACATTGTCTTTAGCAAGGTACCTTTGGTAGCACTTGAGCTGTACTTCCTGTTCACCATTGACCCTCTTCACTGTTGAGACTGTCATGGAAGTTGATGCAAACATTTAGAGCTTTTTGGGTAGAAACAACTTAATATGAGGCTCAGGAGTGTGGACCATAAGGTTTAAAGAGTAGTGCTTGGGGATTTGGAACAGGGCAAAGGTTAGGGAGATGGGCAACCTTAAAGAGGACCAAGAGGTGCTGGG
>VZRX01018686.1:2678-19414 GCA_013398075.1 Notiomystis cincta | reverse complement strand
CTCGGCCCGGCGGCCGCTGCGGGAACCGCGGGCACTTCCCACCGCAGCCGGGCCTGCGGCGCTGCCCTGCGGCCTGGGGCTGCTGCCGGGCCCGCGCCCGCTCGCCCCGGGCATGAGGGGCACGGAGGAGGCCTGGGGGTGACGGGGCCCTCCCCCGTGCCGGCTCTGTACCCCGGTCCCGCCTCTCCCCGGGAATGGGGGGATGAAGGTTCTGCGGCGCCCCGGGTCCCGCTCCCCTGGGGAACGGGGGAAAGGTGTTCGGGGGGTGACGAGAGGCCCCGCGGCTCCAGCCGGCCCCGGGCCCTGCCCGCTGACAAACTCGCCTTTATCGCGAACTAAACCGCCGTTCTTGGGCGTCGTTACCTGTCCGCTGTGAATTTTGCCCCAGCCCCGTGTCTGACTGAGCCTTGGCTTCCAGTGAGGATCGGGTGGGTCCGGGGCGGCGGGATAGAAACGATCTCTGGGCTGTTTTCCTCTCGCAACCATCAGATCCCTGGTGCGGACAGAATATTGACATTTTTAGGCTGCAGCGTTTATTTCTGAAGCTCCTGTCAGGGGATGTCCCTGTACAGGCTGGTGCTGGGTGGGGGGGAGTGGGAGAAAACCTGAGAGGGAAGTGCTCGCGGAGTTTTGAGGAATAACTTTGTGTGTTTGGGGAATGGAATCTGGAGCAGTGACTGGGCACGGTGACTCGAGACTGCTCGCTTGCTCTCTCGCACATCTGCTGGGATGTGCTGCCCTTTGCTCTGTCTTTTACTGATTTTTTGGGGGGAAAAAATGGAGTTCTGTCAGTTTTCTGGGCGGGCAAATTTTCTCCAAGTGTCTTAATTGCAAAATTAGGTAAAAAATATTTTCATTGCTGAAAGCAGCCGATTTTGAGGACTCCAAATTATCCCAGATTACTTAAGTTTCATTTAAGAAAATGTTTTGAAATCCCTTTGTACAATTTGTAAATGTCAGAATTTGACTCCTGTCACTCTTTGAGAATAAAATTCAGTGTCCAGTATTCCTTGATTTCTGACTTTATAAAAAGTACAATCTCTTCCAGTATTTCAGTGGTGAAACATCATTCAGACCCCTCCTCTGCTCAGTTTGCAAGGGCAAAACAGAACTTGGTTTCCTCCTTTGGTGCTCTCTGTAGCATTTTAGGAAATTTACAGAATTAGGGAATTAGTGGAAGTTGTGGGAATGAGTTTTCTCTTTTAATTACTGCTCCTTGGGCATGTGGGGTGGTTCGTGCACGCTGAGGCCCGTGGTATTTTTGGAGGGTGCCTGTGAAGTTTGGGGTGAGAAATGAAAGGTGCCCTGATGAGCTGTGACATTCCTGTTGATGTTTGAGAGGGTTTGAGGCTCAGGTTTGAAGCGGGATGAGTTTCCTTGGCCGGAGGGAGGTGATGCCCAGAATTTTAGGAGTCCTTAAAGCAAATTTCATGAGCCACTGTTGCAAAATCCTTTCGGTTAAATGACTTTTGAGGTGGAGCTGCGTGGAGACTTTGGGTTTACGGTGAAAATCGTCTCCTTTCTACCTGTGTGGTTTTTAAAAGTGTTCAGACAATAATCATTCTCTGGACAGCAAAGCCTTGGGTGTTGCTCCTCTTGTCAGTGCTCTGTGACAGCAAAGTTCACCCCAAACAGAGCAGCTGCTTTCAGCTGAATGAATTAAGTTCAGCTTCAGAGGAGTTTTACCCTGAGGAGTTTTACTGTGCTCAGGTATTCTCCTTTTTGGTGTTTCTTGCCAGAGCTTGAGACCTGCAGGTTGAGGTTTTTCCTTAGAATTTCTCACTTCAGACAGGTGTTAATCTCTGTCTTGGGTGCTCACAGGAGGCCGTTCCAGGGGGAAATTCCTGGTTTTCCAGCTAAATAAAGTTAAAGGCTTGTGTGACACTCACATCCCCAGAGGCTCTGAGGTGCAGGATGAATTTCCTTCTTGTCGCAATCCGTGCTAAATCTTTTTATTGATTGATGTGGGATGAATCATTAAATATTCCAGAGCGAGCAGAGATGAATTAAACTGAAAAACCGTATTTCTAATGGGAAATACTTTTATCTTTTATTCCTCTAAGCAGAACTTCACAGCAGTGAGAGAAAGATTGGCAAAACCCTCTGTGCTTTCTCCCTGGGGTGTTTATTTTGGGTGGTTTTATTGGGTTTGCTGTTTCTTGCAGGCTGTTTTGAGTCTTTCATGGGACAGTTAAGGCAGAGAAACTAATTAATAGCAGAGAGTGGGGAGGGCAGGCTGTGGTTTAGCACTACAGAAATGAATGGGGGTTTCTGTAGCACTGGAAATTTATTGTCATTTTCGCTGCTGCCTGGATTTCGGTTTGAGGGGCCCTGCTTTCCTGGGACACTGCAGGGTGCAAAATGTTGATTTTCCTCTGTAAAAGCTAAAACTTGGAGGGCAAATTAAGTTGTGGCCACTGCACATTTGTGGTTAATTCTGCTCCTAATCTTGAAGTGGTTGATGTTTGCAGCCACCAGGGTGGTGGGAAGCTGCACCATTTGCTGGGGAAGGTTTGCTCTGTGCTGTAAAGGACACACAGAATCATGGATTGGTTGGCTTGGAAGGGACCTTAAAGAACATCTCATTCCACCCCCTGCCATGGCAGGGACACCTCCCACTGACCAGGCTGCTCCAAGCCCTGTCCAGCCTGGCCTTGGGCACTGCCAGATATTGGGGCAGCCCCAGCTCCTCTGGGCACCCTGTGCCAGGGCCTGACCACCCTCACAGGGAGGAATTCCTTCCCAATATCCCTCCAGCCCTGCCCTCTGTCAGTGTGGAGCTGTTTACCCTTTCCTCATCACTCCAGGCCCTTGTGAATGGTCTCTCTCCATCTCCCCTGCAGCTCCTTCAGGTACTGGAAAGGCACAATTAGATTGCCCTGAAGCTTCTCTTTTCCAGGCTGAACAATCCCATTTCTCCCAGCAGAGCTGCTCCATCAGTCATGGTTTTTTCTTTATTTTTCTCCCCACAAAGCCCTGCCAAAGTGACTTTTTTGGGGGGTCCTGCAGCAGGACCCCTCGGAGCTGTGAGGCTGCCGGAGCAGGACTCTGCTCTTGGCTGGCTCTGCCCCCTCAGAGCATTCACTGGGCTGCTGTGGTTCAGCTCAGCAGGGAAAAATCAATGACTCACACTTCCACAGAAAGAAATGTAATTTCCAGTCTCATAGCAACTGTCCTTTCAACACTTTCAAACCTTCTGTGACAAAATGTTTAACACTCACCCATCAGCTTTTAATGCTCCAGGCTGGTCCGCCCACTCCCCCCAGCTGAAACCTGCATTTGTGCATCCCTGAGTCCCCCAGAAGCTGAGGGGGGATGCTGGCAAGACGTTGAACAGTTAAATATAAAATCTTAGACATGAGAGAAGTGTTGCTGACTGCATTACATCAAGACAGAGTGACTCTTAAAATTCAGAAGTGTGTTCACTTTGATTTGAGTCCCTGGTTTGTTTTTGTACACCTTCAGATAGTTTAAAATAGGTTTGGCTGGTGGCTTGGCTAAAATATTTTTGGAAATTATCTTACTTAGAGAAAGATATTCTTTAGTATAAAGGATCTTGGTTTTCCTCCTGATTCTTCCTTCAAACTGAGAGAGGGCAGAGCTAGATGGGATATTAGGAATAGATATTAATGGGATTATAACAGGTGTTAATGGGATTATAACAGGTGTTAATGGGATTATAACAGGTGTTAATGGGATTATAATAGGTGTTAATGGGATTATAATAGGATACTGAGGCCCTGCTGTTCCCAGGCCTCAGGAGGTGACCCCAGGTGTGGAACTTCACCTGCCCAAACCCAGAGGGATGAGCAGGGCAAGGTCCCCACGTGTCCCCTTGAGGAGGCACAGAGGGACTCGTGGTATTGATGGGAAGGGACCAAAATCTGGGCTGTGCCTTAATAATGGCGACATTGGAGGGCAGAGGAGCTCATTAAACACGTCCAGGTGAGACCAGAATCATCAGGCACTGAGGTTAGAAAACACTGGTGGAACTGGGCACCTGCCTGCTGTCCAGATTGGTTACTAACTGGATTTCACTGGTTTTCTTGTAGCTGATGATGGAAGAGGTGCACAAGGGCAGCAGCAGCAGCTCTGTTACGTCCCAGCCCTCAGCTGTACAAGGTACAACCCTCCAGGCAGCTCAGCTCTCTCATATTGCTCAACAGGTAAAGCCTGGGCTGGATCTCAGCAAACATTTCAGGGAGTTCCCAGCCAGTTTTTGTGTGCTACAAACTATAGGTCCATTCTAAGAAGCACATGGAGAAGCTAAAACAGAAGGAGGCTAAGAAAAATGTGTTTGTGTGATGGTGGATGACATAAAATTAATTAAAAAGTGTTAAAGAGGTCATTTTTGTGTTTGTACAATGCAGAAATGCAGCCCAGATTTGGGGTTAGTCAACCACAGGAGCTGCTCAGGAATAAAATGAGGGCCTGGTTTCATTTTTTCCTTAGAAAAAGCATTTCCAGCTCCTTTTGTAGTAGCAGCAATCCTGGGTACTCAGCACCATGGAAACACTTGGATTTTAGCCCAGCATGAACATATTTAATATAATAAACCATATGAAGTTGCAAATTTGAGATTCTTCCTCTAAGGTGACATCCCTGTCAAAGCTTTAACCTGAATCCCTGAGAACTGGTGGAAGAATGAGCCCTTCCAGGAGGGATTTCCTGGAAAAAAGCAATGTTCTGCAGCTCATCCACTGTTTATCTGGAGGCAGTTGGGATTTTGATGCAGAATTACAATATAGGAGAGGAGAGAATTATCAGCAGGTGTCCTGGGGTTTGTTTCCAGGCTTGTTTCCTGCTCTGTTTTTATATAAAGTTCTGATTGTCCCTTACCATTGTAAGTTAGGATACAAAAGTAGAATTAAATGGAAATTCAGCTCTGTGTGTGTATTTTAATGATCCCTCCATCTCCTGTATTTCACATTAGTAAAAGTAGTGAAGAAATTTGATGAGGAGAGTGGTTATTTACTTACAGCCTACATGTGTAACTTGAATTATTTTTGTTTTGTGAACAATATAAATTGATTTAAAGTGCAAAGACTCATGCAAGTTCAACATCAAAGCTACAAACCCTCTAGGAAGTTGAAGCCTTTTCATGTTTTTAATGTTTCATAACATCACATATTTGATTTTGTGACATAATGCCACATTTGGTTTTTCTCCAACCAAAGGAAATAATAAACTCTTTCAGCTTTTTTTCATATGCAAATAATGTCTCCAAAATGTGCATCTTTAAGGTACTTTTGTGACTTAATTAGAATGAAAATAAGCTGCTAATGCTGGTTCTCCACCAGTTTTCCGACACGTGTTGCCCTTCCTGAGCCCTGTGGCACAGAGGTTTTACTGATGGTTTTTGGTCTCTTGTAGATGTCTCTCAGAGGTTCTGCTCCCCTCACAGTCGTTCAGCTTCCTGGAGAGCAAGCCCAGGTCCAGGGGGTCATTCAGACAGCCCAGTCCTCCTCTGTGATCCACTCCCCTCAGGTGCAAACCGTGCAGGTAACTCCAGAGTGGCTTTAAATACCCCAGATCTGCAGTTGTGTAGGTGAGAAGATGTGGGAAGATGTGCAGAGGCTTTGGCTCAGCTGCCTTTGTGCCCTGCTGTAAGAGACAGTGACAATCCAAGGACAGTCCTTGGGATACAACATTTGGACTTGCAATTATTCCTTGGGGGAAGGCACCTTTGGAGTAGAAATGAAACCATTTGGTGTTGCCTCCCTTTATTGAAAAACCCAATCCACAGCTCTGTAGTTGGTGCCTTGGCACTCAGGTGGGGTCTGACACCCAGAGGAAGNAATAAGAGTAATTCAGGAGTGGATTAAAATGAGTGTTTGGGTGAAGGGGAAAGAGCTGCTGGGTGCTCTCTCATGCTGTAACTCCCTTCTGGTGGTACCCAAGTCTCTGCTTGTGTCTCTTGTGTGATTTCTGTAAGAGTCCCTTGTGAGAGGTGCCCAGGGAGTTCCAGTGAGTCTGTTCCTGCTCCACCCAGGCCCTGCTGCAGAGCCCCTGGGGACCTGGCTCTCCACTGGGAAACCACTGCCCTGGCGAGGCAGGAGCTGCCCTAAACCCAGGAGTTTGTCCCACACTCCTCTCCTCACACCACACTAAATTGATAAGCCACGAGAAGGGATTGTCAGCTGTCACTTTTGTGCCATCAGAGCAGGGAGAGGACAAGGTGTCACTACTGAAAGCAGTCAGGCATCTGCCCTGGCTGGTTGTTGGTGCTCGTGTCTCTGCTAAGGCTCTTTCCTTTTCCTTCCCCCTGCTTGCTCAGTCCCCACTGACTGGATCCATTCCTTTCCTGTAGTTTATGAACATTGTGGCCTTGTTGGGGGGAAAAAAAAGTACAACAGGAGCAGGTTGGGTGTTTTTCCCTGCTGATCATAGGCTGCTCTGTCTCTGCAGTTCAGTGGGAAGCTTCTCCCAGAGCTCTGTGCATTCCTCTGGACTCTGGCACACAGATAAGAAAAAATAAATGTTTTGTTCACTAATAAGGAGCATCAGAGACAAAATAACACTTTGAACTGGGTGAGCACACAGTGGAATAAAGAAAACTGTAGACAGTACTTTGCATATTTACTCCCTGATTTGCTGCTGCCTTCAATATTATTTCCACTGGACTTTTACATTCTCACCAACAAACCCCACAGCTCCTCTTCTACAGAAAAGATTTCAGGGGCTTTCTGTGTTTGTCCTGTGCATCACTGGTGTTCCTGTTGCCTTTCTCACAGGTGTCTTCCCTGTCTGAGAGTGAGGATTCTCAGGACTCCTCAGACAGCATTGGCTCCTCACAGAAGGCTCGAGGCATCTTGGCTCGTCGTCCCTCGTACCGGTAGGGGTGGGATACACTCAGTGTTTTCGTTTGAGCCCAGAGCAGCAGCCTCTTCCCAGGGTTCTCAATATTCTGCTGCCCTCCAGGTTGTTTCCTTTCCCTTGAGACACTCAGTGAATGCACTGAACATCCTGAGCTGTCGTTGCTGTGAGGAAACTCTGACCCCACTAACTGGGGGTTGGCCTCAGCAGCATTTTGTACAGGGCAAAATGTTCACCAGCTGTAACTTGAATCAGCTGTGTCATTTTACTGAAGTGAGGAAGTGCAGTCAAACGTCAAACTCCTTTTTTTTTTCACAGAAAAATTTTGAAAGATCTTTCCTCTGAAGACACACGGGATAGAAAAGGAGATGAGGAAAGTCCTGGGGTCTCCACTGTCACCTCCATGTCCGTTCCCACGCCCATCTACCAGACAAGCACTGGACAGTACAGTACGTTACCCAAAACATCATCACAGGTTTTATTCCACTTGCCTCAAAACACAGATTTCATTAAATATTTGAGTAAGATGAAGGTCAGAAGTTGGTTATTATCTAGTAGAGTTAGTACATAGAAGTAACTGCTATCTACAGACTTCAGATAAACTCAGTGCTTTGTAATTTTAATTTTTGTACATTTAAGGGTGTTGGTATGAAACACACAGCAGTGTTCTTTGCTGGCTTTAACCCAACATGTCAGTGAAGACACCTATATATAGGTATATAGATATCACAGGACATGCTAAAGTGCTTCTGTGCTATCAGAGAGGTACAAGAAATGAGGTTTTGTTCCTTTGATGTTACCACTTGGTGTTCATGGTGCTTCACACCTGCTCCTCTCCATCCTGGGGGTTGGGCAGGCCCTGGCACAGGTTGCCCAGATATCTGTGGCTGCCCCTGGATCCCTGGCAGTGCCCAAGGCCAGGCTGGACAGGGCTTGGAGCACCCTGGGACAGTGAGAGGTGTCCCTACCCCGGCAGGGGTGGCACTGGATGATCTCTAAGGCCCCTCCCAACCCAAGCCATTCCAGGACGCTGTGCTTTACCTGTGTTTTACCTGCCCAGCTACAAATCCTCCTGTGCCCCTTCCTTCCCTGCAGTCGCCATCGCAGCCAACGGGCTGCAGCTGGCGGGGCCGGGGGCGGACGGGGTGCAGGGCCTGCAGAGCCTGACCATGGCCAACGCCGGCGCCTCCCAGCCCGGGCCCACCATCCTGCAGTACGCCCAGACCTCGGACGGGCAGCAGATCCTGGTGCCCAGCAACCAGGTGGTGGTGCAGAGTGAGTACCCGCACCGGGGGCGCGTGGGCTCCCCGCTGTCCCGCGGTGCCCTGACGCCCCTTGTGTCCCCAGCCGCCTCTGGAGACGTGCAGACCTACCAGATCCGCACCACGGCCACCACGGCCTCGCTGCCCCAGGCCGTGGTGATGACGTCCCCGGTCACTCTGACGTCGCAGACCAGCAAGACGGATGATCCCCAGCTGAAGCGGGAGATCAGGCTCATGAAGAACAGGTAGAGAGAGCAGCTGAGCTGCTGGGGCTGCTGAGTTTAATGTGCTGACACTGTGCAGTCACCGAGGGTGGAAAACATTCAGGGTCGTGAAGTGCAGCCTGTGAGAGATCTCCACCAGAGCACTGAGGGACACATCCAGGGATGGGGACTCCACCGCCTCCCTGGGCAGCCCTTCCAAGGCCTGACCACCCTTCCCATGGAGAAATTCCTCCTGATGTCCGACCTGACTCTCCCCTGGCACAGTTCGAGGTCGTTTCCTCTCATCCTGTCCCTGTGCCCTGGACCAGAGCCCATCCTGCCCCAGCTGCCCCTCGTATCAGGGATTGTGGAGAGAGAGAAGGCCCCCCTGGAGCCTCCTTTTCTCCAGGCTGAGCCGCCCCAGCTCCCTCAGGAGTTCTCCAGCCCCTTCCCCAGCTCCATTCCCAGCTCTGGATATGCTCCAGCCCATCCATATTTCTCTGTCCAGCACAGGGGGGGCAATCCCTGCCCTGCTCCTGTGCCACACCATGGCTGGTACAGCTCAGGTGCCCTTGGCCTCCTTCCCCACATGAGCACACCTGGTTTTGTGGGAGATTATGACCCAAACATGGGAAATTGTGACCCAGCTGTGCTCCCTGGAGAAACCCAAACTGGATTTCCCCTGCAGATTGGCTGCCAAGTGTGGTACCAGATCCCACTTAATTTCCTGCTCTCCTCAGACAGTTCCTTGCTGCACTTCCAGCTCTCCTGTCTTGGTCAGTGTTGGGATGTTCAGAAAACAGAGCTCACATCTAAAATAAAGAATTCTGCTTCTCTGTTGCAGAGAAGCTGCCCGGGAATGCCGTAGGAAGAAGAAGGAGTACGTGAAATGTTTGGAAAATCGAGTGGCTGTCCTGGAAAATCAGAACAAAACTCTAATTGAAGAGCTAAAAACTTTGAAAGATCTTTACTGTCATAAAAGTGTGTAAGAAGAGAAGGTAAAAACCTTTGGGGACTGGTGAAATATCAGAGGAGATTTGGTTTTTTTTTTATACTGAATTTTTTTAACTAGATGAAAGGTCAAAAATGAAACTTTTCTACCTAGATTTCACAGCTCAAAGACTCTATAGATTTTCTTTACAACATGTTGGTGACAAAGTACAAACAGGAAACAAGAAAACCTCACCAAAATTCCTGCTGGCACAACTGGAAACTGATAAATTCAAGAATGCAGCTACAGCAGAAGGAGAGTCACGTGTGGCAAGGCAGGTGATGAGAGTTTCTTTGAAAATTCCTATGAATACCTCTAATAAGGGAGGCAAAATTTGGTTACAGAGAAAACATGGATGAAATGGAATCCTTGCCATAGCTGTCATTATTAGTAACGTTTATAACCAGTGTATGTTTTGATTTCTTACTCTTTTCCAAGCCTTTTTCCTTCAGTTATTTGTCTGTAAATATTTTTATTTTAACCTGTAAGTTGGTATTTACAGGTGCAGATGATAAAAAAGCTGATACTTTGCTCGAGGTATAAATTATGTTTTTACTCTTTCTCAGATGACAATTTTAAAAAGTTGGGATGATTTTTTTTTTTTTTTGCCATGTTTGCCATGTTCATCAGATTGGGGAAGGATCTGCAGAAGGCAGCGAGAGCCTGGTCCTGGAAATGTCTGAGGCACAGAAAATTGTGTTGATTTTCTTAGAGAATTCAACACTTCAGTGATTTTAAAGCACAGTGTGAGGGACAAGGACTGGTGACAAAAGTTCTGAAGAATTTCTGAGATTAAACTTCTGAAAGTTTTTTTAATTTTGCAAGGATTTTTTGTTCTTAGTTCTGGGCATGAGAAACATCATTCATTGAAAATTAAATTGTGTGCTGATCATATCTACAATTAAACATTCAGTGCTTGTCCTGTCCAGGGATTCTCCTGGGCTTTGGAATATGAAACCAAATAGAAGAAAAATGATGTAGTGAAAAATGGAAGATCTATACCAAAGGGTTACAAGGTTCTAATCTCTGGTTTATTGCTGGAAGTAATGCAAAATTACAATTTCCAGCCTAATTTTGTAAGGTAGGAGCTATTTTGCAAAGTAACAGTGTCTTTGTAAGCAAATATTATATTGCAAACAGGGAGATGGTTGGTATATTTTGTAGCTAAATTGTGATCTTTACAAAACCTGAAATTGAGTTTCTATACGTATTTTGACAGTTTATATCTTTCATTTTAGTAACCAAATGAAATATTTTGTGAACCAGATTTTCAAGGATATATTTTTATGGATAGTACAAAGTCAAATGAGATCCTCTTTGGTGTAGGAGATACTTGAATTAATTTTGTATGTCTGTAGGCAACTTGCAGAAAAAATGGATCCTAAAGAGTATTGGGGGGGAAAAAAAAGAGAAAAAAAAAGAAATTAGGGCTTTTTACTCCCCAGAGTTGACAATATCTGCACATTAGATCTCATCGTGTCAGAGAGTCCAGTTTGTACAATTTTAATTTGTTTCAGGCGAAAATCAAAAGTTTGACATGATCAGGACTCCTTAACCTGGGGAATCTCCATTCTTGGAGATCCCCAGAGCTTGTCTGGCTGTGGGCCTGGTGGGCAGGACATGGTCCTGGTGAGGACATGGTCCTGGGCAAGGTGTCACTCTGGTGGCCAGGTCCTGGTCCTGGTGGCCAAGTCCTGGTCCTGGTGGCCAGGTCCTGGTCCTGGTGGCCAAGTCCTGGTCCTGGTGGTCAGGCTGTGCTCCTGGTGGCCAGGTCCTGCTCCTGGTGGTCAGGCTGTGCTCCTGGTGGTCAGGTCCTGCTCCTGGTGGTCAGGCTGTGCTCCTGGTGGGTCCTGCTCCTGGTGGCCAGGCCATGGTCTTGGGCAGGTGCTGTAGGTGTCTGCAGTGCTTCTTGCATGAGTAATAAACCATTTCCATAGGTGGATTGAATCCTGCTTCCAGTTCTGTCAGCGGGAATTACATGTGGCCCGTGCTGTTCCGAGCTGTTAGAGCCCCACGTGTGTCGTGCTAGCTCAGGTCTGGACGGAATTCCAGGCTGTGCTCCCTCCCTGGATGTGCAGTGCTTATCCCATGGTCAGTCAGTAATTTTGATTTTACTCCTTTGGGAATCAATGGACTTGTAGCAAGCAGAGCTCTTTGCCATGAGGAGTCTGCATTCCACAATCTCCTGGTTAGTGGGCTAGAAAAGGGTATTTTTGTTTTCCCTGAAGTTCCTGAGTCTGATTGTTGTGGACACGAGTCCCAAAGTGTTTCCTCTAAGCCAGGCTGGAGCGTGACTCTGATTTGCCATCATGTCAGGAAAAAAGCTTTGTGACACATCAGAAATTAGGTTGGGAAAGTCCTAAACTTGAGGGAGCTGCCCCTAGAGAGGTGTCAGTGTTTCTGTGGGGGAATTTCAGGAAAATTGAGCAGCCTGGAATGTGCCTGGAACACTCCAGGGCCTTTCTCTCCCCAGCTCTGTTACCTGGCACGTGTGAGAGGGTTTCACCTACAGTCCTGAACTGCTTTGGGAACTCTGCTCGCTGATCCTCACTGTGTTCTCTTTTTTCTTTTGTAATACGGAACAATAATAAACCAAAACTATCAAATGTTAAGACTGTAAAAACCTGGTGGCCAATTCTTCTCCAGCAAGGGAAGCACCTGTCCTGCCAGACACACCAGGATTCAATATTTATACTCTTAAAAACAGTGTGTTGGATAAAACAGCTGATTTTTCATCATGGGAATATTAAACAGTAACACAAGTTCGCCCTTTCAGCACTGATCATGAAGTTCTTAGTTTGGATTTGCTTTAAAATCTCAATTTTAAAGAGTAAAATCTCATTCCTGAGGGTAAGAGACGCAGCAGCTGATGCTGTTCTGCTGGCTGGTTCCAAACAGTCCGTGCTTTCCATGAACTGTAAATATTTGTTGAAACAATTAATGGTTGCAAATTTTGATCTTGGTAAATAAAGTCGCTAAAATATTATAATTCTGATGGTCCCTATTTATTTTTAATCAAGGTGGAGCTGACCAGGTGTGAATACCTGTGTGGGATCGGGTCATACGACAGCCAGGAGTAAATAATAGTCAGTTTTAGTGGATGAAATGGCACCTGTCTACACCTGCCAGTGCTAAAAATCATGAATTCAGAACAGCTTTTACCTTCCTGCAGGGTTTTTTTTACCTTCTTAGTTTTCAGTGAGCTGAGACACGGTTAAGGTTTGGTTAATTAAATGGTTAATTAAAAGCTTGGTGTGCTCTGCTGGTTTTTACCCGGCAGAGGGAGCATCTGCCATCCCCAAACCCTGGCGGCATCGCTGAGTGGATTTAACCTTCTGAGGGCTGGAAAAGCACAGGAATAGGGTGGGAAGAAAGTGTTTCCATTTATCAGGGAAACATTTCTCTGCTCAATTTTCCTTATTGGCTCCGAGGCTGTTACTGTTTCCTCTACTGTCAGCATGAGGCAGGAAACAAAAAATAACAACGGCAAACACGACTCCTAAAAAATAAACGCACATCCTTTGGCTCTTGATTTTATTGCGAATCAGGAGGAGCTGTTTTTCCCAAGCTTTCCCCGGCAGGACAGATCTCCACAAGGACACCACGATGCTTCGCTCCTCTACCGAGTCTGTGCGAGCACCGCGTGTGCCACGGTCAGGAGGAGGGGGAGCGTGGTGCTCGCGGGGCTCCCAGCCTTGTTGGTCACCAGGAGTTTGGCTTTTATCCATTTCCTGTACTGGGACAGGCGCACGTAGATCCCGGGGTATTTGGGGCGGCCGCAGCCGACCCCGAAGCTGGCGATGCCGACCAGGTAGTACTTGTCAGTGTCGGGGTGGTAACACACCAAGGGGCCCCCGCTGTCGCCCTGCAAAGAACACCACAAAAACCAGCAGCCTGTCACTCCTGCCAGGAAACCTCGGGCAGAAATCCAGCCCGGGGGGCACATTCATTGTGAGCAGCTCGGTTAAGTGGACACCACCATGACACAGCAGCACCTGGGCAGTAGTACATGGACAGCTCATGGGTCATTCCAGGTAAATCTGGTGTTGCTGAGAGACCTCCCTGAGGATGGAAATGCCCTCCAACACCATCCAGCAAGTCCCATCAGTGCCAAATCCCCACTTTATCACCCAGACCGCAGCACTGAGTGCCACCTTCAGTTTTTCCATGGGCACCTCCAGGGATGGAGACTCCAAACCTCCCTGGGCAGCCCCTTCCAAAGCCTGACCACCCTTTCCATGGAGAAATTCCTCCTGATTCTGGTCAAGACACTGAGCAGAGCCCCAGCCCTGCACTGCTCCAGTATCTTTTAACTCAGGTTGTTTTCTCTCTGCACCTTTTCATGCCTAAACCTAAACCTTCACTCCTCACTTAATTGGGGAATGTGTTGTCCACACGGTGTGGAAGCTCCAGGAGACACAGCAAGGAACACACATCCCCTGTCTTGGCCGTGTCACCTGCTTAGGAAACTGCTGAGAGAAGCAGGAAGTGCATCAGACAAAGTACTTAGGATACATTATGGGGTTTAATTAGAAATGTCTCCGTGTCCCAGCTGCTGCTGCAGCTTCTGCCAGTGCTTTGGACCTGAGAACTTCGAGAAAGAGGTGGGGAGTGCTCAGCATTTAAACAAAAATCATGTCACATCCTGAGCCATTTCCTAGAGCCCAATTCCTGAACCACATCCCTGAGCCACTTCTTAGAGCCCAATCCCTGAACCACATCCCTGAGCCACTTCCTAGAGCCCAATCCCTGAGCCACTTCCTAGAGCCCAATCCCTGAACCACATCCCTGAGCCACATCTGTCCAGTGCTGCTTCACACACACTCCACGGTACAGTGACACACGTCTGCCCAATGTTTCGTATCACACATCATTTACTGACACCTTTGTGGCATAAATATGTTGCATTCCTCCTTGTTCACTCATTCCTGTCACCTTTCCAACATCACCAAATTCTTTGTGCACGTCTTTGCTTTGCAATCGCTTTTACGATGCTTCCTTTGCATTCCACACCGTTTCCAGTTAGTATTTCTGCCGGTTTAATTAATTATCCTACAAATGACGATGCTGCCGAGCCTCTGGCTGGGGAGTTGCAGCGAGGCAGGTGGGCACTGCCTCCCTTCTCACCTGGCAGGTGTCGGTGCCGCCGGCCCAGACGCCGGCACAGAGCGCTTTGCTGTTCAGGAGCCCCGCGTACCCTTCGGAGCTGTTGCACAGGCTGGGAGGGAGGATTTCCACCTGGGCTTCTTTTAGCACAGAGGAGGCTTTACCTTAAATGGAGACAGAATTTTAGAAGGTGAAATATGCTGGGGTGTGTAGCAATTTTACTGTGGTTTGGCTTTTTTTTTTTCCTTTTGCCAGCCTGAGGTGTGTTCCTGAACGTGTTCAGGCATGGATATGACACAGATCCTGTCTGTTCCCAATGGACTGAAAGTGGAGTGGGTTAAGGGGTTGTAGACTTGATGCAGATTTTGCAGTTCTTCCTCAGAATTCTTCCTCAGTGATAATTTACCTGCCTTGCTCAGTGTCAGAGGTGACTTAGTGAACAGGCTCATACAGTCCCAGCTGACCCCAAAACTCCCACACAACACCAGCTGTCATTGAATTTGTGCCCAGTGGGAGTAAAGAGAGAACTGGAGGGGGTGTAGTCATTCATAAATCCCATGGGGACCCCTCAGTTCACAACATGTGGCATCAAAATTGTTGCTTTTCAATGAAACAGCTTTTCCAGCAGCCCACGTTGACCTGCACCACGAATCTGAAATTGGCTGTGTTTATTTTTCTTTTTTTTTCATGTTATACTTGGAAGAAAGGCTGGGAAATGTGTTCCTGTGGTTGCAGCTGTGTGGGCCTAACCTGCTGGTGATGGAAAACCCCTGAAAGCAGATCCTCACTGCAGAGTTAAATGATGTGTGAGGAGACCATAACCTGAGCAAATCCAGCTAGAATTACAGAATGGTCTGGGCTGGGAGGAACCTTAAAGATCACCTTGTTCCCACGGGCAGGGACACCTTCCACTATCCCAGGCTGCTCCAAGCCCTGTCCAACCTGCCCTTCCAGAGATCCAGAGGCACCCACAGCTTCTCTGAGCAACCAGTGCCTCCCCACCCTCACAGGAAGGAATTTCTCCCCCATATCCAATCTCAGCCAGGCCTCTTTCAGTGTGGTCCCGTTGCCCCTTGCCAGGTGCAGCGCCGAGCGAGTGCATAAACCCGCGGAGGGCTGAGCAGCGGCCAGAGCGCCCCTTACCCTTCTCGGCCGTGCGTCCCCAGCCGCTGATGTAGCAGTCGGAGCTGTTCTCCAGCGGCAGCGCCAGGGCAGCAGGGGGCAGGCACGTGGGCTGGATGTAGAGGCTGTAGCGCACGGCCGAGTTCAGCTCGAACACGGCCACGTCGTTCTCAAAGGTTTCTCTCTTGAACTGCGAGTGCACCATGATCCTCCTGATCCTTCTTCTGGCCGTGTGCGGACCGTGCTTTTGGAGGTTGTGCACGCCCAGGACGGCTCGCCAGGAACATGGATCCCTACGAGAGAATTCCACGGGAGTTTGGTGGGTTTAAACATTCGGAATCCAGGAATGGGCTGCACTGGAGGCACCTGAAATCCCATTCCATTCCTCCCCTGCCCTGGCAGGGACAACCTCCACTGTCCCAGGCTGCTCCAAGCCCTGTCCAGCCTGGCCTTGGGCACTTCCAGGGATCCAGGGGCAGCCCCAGCTCCTCTGGGCCTCCCACCCTCCCAGGGAGAAATTCCTTGCCAATATCCCCTCTAACCTTGTCCTCTTTTGCTTCTGCACCTTTAAAAACACACATTGAAAATTCCATAGTGAATATTTCCTGGAGCAAGTTTGCCTCGTTACCCTTCTGTCCATGTGAACTCTCCCTTTGCCTATTGGTGCTTATGGCTTTTAAGGAAAATTCAGATTAAGAATTTGGCACCCAGAATTTTGTCCTCTAGCCCATCTCAGCAGGGGCCACCAGGAGATATTAGTCTGAAAAAGCTAAAAACATGGTTTTATTTTGGAAAAAGGAAGGAGGCTCATCCCCCACAATGCTCATAAAAACTCTGCTTGTACCTAGACCTGGGAAATCCATTATCTAGAAGTAAAATAATTACTATCAAGTTAATATTAAATTTAGAAATAGGGGTAGAGTCATTCAGGCTTAATTTCTAGTCAAGTATGTTTATTAATCTTTATTAAGTGAGTTTTGAATTTGGCCTGGGATGAGCTATAAAATTCAAATTAACCTCCAAAATTAAGGCCTCCTTCCCCAGCCCCAACAACACCAGGCCAGTGGTCAGGTGCCCTCAGCCTCCCTGCCCAGCCCCAGGCACACCAGGCCAGCAGTGAGGTGCCCTCAGCCTCCTTCCCCAGCCCCAGGCACACCAGGCCACAGCTCAGGTGCCCTCAGCCTCCTTCCCCAGCCCCAACAACACCAGGCCAGTGGTCAGGCGCCCTCAGCCTCC